>JZLH01S0168901.1:35720-47464 GCA_001188425.1 Eucidaris tribuloides | reverse complement strand
GATCGCAAAGTTTTATGAGACAGGGCCCTGGTGTGATTGCAGTACAAACATGTCAAATGATAAGAGAGATAGTAGAAGAGATTCTCAACATCTTTTCTTTTTATTTACAGGAAAGACGAGGGTGTTTTAAGAACGATGTGCGCTGAAAAGGTGAGTTGAGAATGACATATTAAGCCAAACCGCAATTTTTTTTGTCTAAATACTAGGGCCATTCTCACTGGGAAAAATGGCAATATTAAAATTTGTGATTTTTGACTTTCCTGTTCACACTGCAATCTAAAATTTCAATATTTTCACACTTGAGAAACTCTAACATTTTGCTCTATATTACGCATATGCAATAGGCATAGGCTCTTGTAGCTGTTCCCAGCTTGCAGTTCGTTTAAATTACACTGTATAAAACGGGTGCAGTACAGTACTGCAAGAAACTTTTCTTGTGCACGGATTAATCTGAAAGTGATCAATGAGTTTCTCACTGCCCAGCTTGGTGAGAGACTTTGCACGCAGTTATAAAAATTATTTGCACTCCTGTGTGCGATTTTTCTTGTGATGTTGTGTATAGCAACTTTCACATTAAAATTTGGAATTTTCTAAAATTGTGTGTTTTTTTCACTGATAGTGAATGGCTTTACTGTCAGTTTTGATTTTATGTAGTGTTGTGTATTGCATTTTAGTACAGTATTGGCCAGAAAAAGATGCATACTTTACCGTCTACATTCATGTTGTGACATGCCCCAAATAGTTTCATCAAGGAGCTCCTTGGTTTCATTAAAGACAACTTGTCTGCACACCTGCATGCATCAATTCATGTAATACTAGGCTCTTGCCTTGACCTCCAGACAGCCTGACATAGCAGGGGAGCTGTGGAGGTAGGGGCACACCTGTCTTGTTTGCAGCCCCTTCTCAACCCCCCTTCTCACCCCCTTGAAGTTGGGGTGAGATGTATATTCATATTGTGTAAAATAAAACCTAAAAAAGTGTCCAAAATCACTGCCAGGGTTCAACTGAAGTTCATGTCTGCATGCTGCTGGGATCCTGGTAGAAAGGTGGGTATACGGAAATATGTGATCCCACGAGGTGGTTAGTGCTTCTGATAATGTGTGAAATCTCTTCAAGCCATTAAAGGCAGGGCATCTCTTTTGCAAGCCTAAAAATTAACAATGTGTAGATACACTATACGTATCAAAGAAAATAGTATAAAAATACCATCTAACAACCTTTAGCAAAGTGAGAAACCCAATTTTAGTGAAATTATAGTAGCCATTAGACTTTGACTTGAATTATTGTCTCATAGTCTAGACAATTCTACTTGTCTACTAGTCTATTTTCAGACCCTCTCAGTGCATGGTGGTGTTCATCATGTGAGGTGTGAGAAATATGTTTACAATTTACAAATGTGTACCATGTGCATTTATGAACATGATAAATTTTATGCATTATTCTGGTATTAGAGTAGTTATTCATCAAGGATGGAGTCGAGGCCGACAGTTCCGAGTCACAAGGCCGCTGGAAAAATATTGTTCCCATAGACTTTGTACATGTGACTCGGTCCGAGGCCAAGGCCGGCAAAATCTGGCCTCGAGGCCGGCCTCAACTCCATCTCTGGTGTTCATAGTACTAATAGATAAATACTGTTACAGTTGTAATGCTACTGAAGTGACTTACATTTTGGTAAGTTTCACACAGAGTCTAACCACAGAGCTACATTAGTCAGACAATTACTCTTTGGTGCATTTTTCAAATTCTAGGAATTGCTGAACTTCAGATTTCACAGACACGTCTTTCATTAATATAGCCTAATAGCACAAGTTTTTTTTTTGATGTGCTGCTGGAGGGATGCAAAAGAGTGCCTTTAAATACTGAGTTAAGAAAGTGGTGAACGAAAGAAGTGGCTCTGAGAGATAGACATCTGAACACATCTTGCCAAGCTAACAGGTGGATCATTGTTTTGCATTAAAAACTCTCATTACATTTTCAATCATGGATTCCTGTCATCCGACTGGATGGAGAGCTGCCTCATACTACTGCATAGTGCTACCTTTATTGAAACCAACTGTAGTATTTCTTTCATGTATCAAACTACCTGTGACTCACTGTACCCATTTGTTGTGACATTTTGCCGGTGAATCACATTTCATGTGCCCCGCCCCCCTCTAGACAAGAGAGCTGTTGTTTAAAGCATGATCAAGTGTCAGATCTTGTAACTAACTTACCTTCTTCTCTTATTGTACTTCCTTGCAGCTCCTAAAAACCCTTCCACAATTGCAAGATCTAATGGATGCATTGCTAGATTTTGAGGTAAGTAAAGTGATGGAGAGATAGAAAGGGGGAAAGGCTTTTAACACTCGCATTGTGTCGCTATATGTTGGAAATTACTCGCGCTTTTGATTTTGGTGCAAATTGTTTTTTCTAATGGTGTCTTCAAGGAGACAAAATGGCTGGATAACGATAAAATTTCAATTCAAAAGTTGAGATTTGTATCAACCCGGCAAGCGGCTTTAAAAATGAACAAAAACATTTTTGACCATAATTTAACATATAAGTAACCTTTTTAGTTTAGTAACTGCTCTGCGAAGGGGTCCTTGTCACAATAGCGTGTTTTCGCTCAGCGACGTACACGGCTTTCAACGACGCAGGAGTGACGGGGGCTTGTGTCCGTCGTGCTCGAACAACTCACGTTTATAAGTAGTTTTGCAAATTCGGTGTACGCGGACGAACGTACTAATCGGTATGACGTCACTGCTATAGAGATCCCGTGGTTGATCCCGCGACTTTCAACATGGCAAATACAGTAAGACCAATAGTAACGGGAAGGAAGGAAGGAGGGAAGATACAAAAAGAGAATTAAAAGAAAGATAGAAGTATAGAAAGGAGAAAATATAAGAACACAAAGTAAAAAAAAGACACATAGAAAGAAAGAAGGAAACATAGAAAAAGTAATAAAGAAAAACAAAGAGAGAATGAAAGATATTAGAAAGAAGAAAAATGAAAGATAGAAAGAATGAAAGATGGATAAAGGAAATAATAAAGAAACAGAAAGAGAGAATGAAAGAAAAGAATGAACGAAAGATAGACACAAAGTAATAAAGAAAAAGAAAGATAGAGATTGAAAGGAGAAGAATGAATAAAAGAAAGATAAAAGAAATAAAGGAAAAGAAAGATAGTAGAGAGAATGAAAGAAAAAGAATGAATCAAAGATAGATAAAAGAAAAAGAATGAATGGAAGACAAACAAAAGAAAGTAATAAAGAAAGAGAAAGATAGACAGAATGAATGAAAGACAGATGAAAGATAGTAATAAAGAAAAAGAAAGACAGAGAGAATGAAAGAAAAGATTGAATGACAGATAGATAAGAAATAGCATAGAAAAGGAAAGATAGAAGGAATGAAAAAATAGAATGAACGAAAGATGGACATCTAGAAAGAAAGAAGAAAAAGAAAGAAACAATAAAAGAAAAAGAATGAATGAAAGATAGACAGAAAGCAATAAAGAAAAAGAAATATAAAGAGAATGAAAGAAAAAGAATGAATGAAAGATAGAAAGTAATACAGAAAAAGAAAGATAGAGAGAATGAAAGAATAGAATGAACGAAAGATGGACAACTAGAAAGAAAGAAAAAGAAAGATAGAGAGAATGACAAAAATTAATGAATGATATATAAAAGAAATAATAAAGAAAAAGAAAGAAATACAGAGAGAATGAAATAAAAAGAGTTAACGAAATACAGAAAAGAAAAACCAAAAAAAGAATAACAACTAAATCAACTTGATATCGGGTTCGAGCATGCATGCTGTGATGATAAGCCGGATGTTTACCTTGCTATTAGACCGCTGATTGGTTGTTGACTGGATGGATCCCATTCTGCGTTCTTGCTGAGCACGGACGTAAAAATGGCCAAGGCCCGTCGTAGATTACTATAGTAACCGCTCAATTTTTGCACACGGACCGCAAATTCTACGTCCGCGTTGAAGTTGCGAAAACCACCTAATATATACAGATAAAACAATTGTGATCAACAACCAAATGTACACTTATCATTTTCCCAGCTTGTTTGTTCCATTGGAGACACCATTACACACAAAAAAAATCGCACAAAAAAAACAAGAATGCAAGTGATTTCGAACACAACGCAACGCGAGTGTTCAGTAAAAGCCAGGGGAAGGGGTGTTCATTGAGTATTTGTGTACTGGGGATGGGGTAGGAATAAATAAAAACGTGGAAAACTCTTAAGCATAATGTCTTTACGTCAAAGACTGGATTGCACCCTGGCTAGGTTGAGGCCCCCACGACATGTCTGTGCACGTAAAACTCTATTTGGGATGCTCAGTCAGTGACAGAACATGAAGGGTGCGTGGTGAAGTGTTGATAGCCCCAAGGCTCATTCTGTCATTCACTGTTACATGAGGCACTTGGTAGGAGCCTCCTTGTCCTAAGCATCTGCCACAAATTCCACCTCTTTTCTGGAGCACAAAACTGAGTAAGAAACATCAATGTACATGTACATGTAGATAGGGACAGTGATTTTCCATTTTAAAAAAAAGGCCTTTTTCGTTTTAAAAAATTTGAAATTCTGTTTTAACTTGCCTGAAAAACTTTTGTTTTGCCATCTTCGTATACAATGTTAAAATGACAATTCCGTTTACATAAAACATTTATTACATAAAACAAGTATTTTGCCGCTGTTTAATTTAATTTTTTTGGGTCAACTTTTTCTAATTTCAGTTATGAATTTCATTTTTTTCTTTCAAAAAGTGAAAATTTGGAGAAAAAAGGTTTTCCGTGATTTTCCGTTCCGTTTGAAAACTAACTTTCCGTTTCAAGTTGTCATTTCTGGAAATTCCGTCCGTTTTCCACTATCGCGTAAAATCACTGTCCATATAGACAGAAGACAAAACCAAGGAAACCCTGTGTTGGATGGATTTCTATGTCTTCATTTACGCCTGCCTGTGTACCTCGTACTACCGTATTTATCCTCATTACCTGCTTTCATAGCTTTAATGTAATTTTTTTTTTTTGAGTACTGGCCAGAAATTATGAACATCAGACGAAACACCAACATCCTGGTTTTAGCAGATGAAACAAAACATGTAACTGCACATCTTACTTCCACTAGTCACTAGTAGGGTTTAAAAATTTTTAGCATGTTGTCAACTCCTGTATTATGATGCGTATTATACATGTATCTCATATGCATAGTTGGAATTGCAGTAGGGAGACATTTAAATTATTGCCATGCCATCAATAAAAATGGCATGAACATAATTTACCTGCAGTATACAGTACAATGATGAATGGTTGTATTCAAAAATTGAATTATGATTGTGGCCACAGGTAATTGTTCTGCCCTTGTCATTCCGATACTCGATGTATGGATGAGTGCATTGCAATTGATGCCATTTTCTGATGCAGTGCCATTTTGAATGGCTGCATCTATGTGGTACTGTGCATGGCAGACATTTCATTTTTGTATGTATGGCAGGTAATCATGTTTCAAAACTATGTATAAACCAGAAGTAGAGGCATACATGTGACTGGTGTATTGCATACAGTTGTTCTTTCCCTCATGAACATGTCTTGCACATTCCATGAATCCGTAATTGTTGCAAATGAGATATCATTTTAAAGGAAAATACATGTAGACAGGCTTTCAATGATAGGAAATACGAAGTATTATACTATAATACCAAGAGAGGTATTAATGTTCAAAGTTGAGTTACAGAACATTTTTTGAGGAGTTTTATATTGTATGTTGCATTATTTATGTAATCTCTCTCTTTGTTACTTTGTTGTGGTTCTGTACTTACTCATTTTGTTATGTGTGTCTGATGTTCACGCATAGAAAGTTTCTGTATTATTGTTGTCATTGTTGGTGATCATGGCCAATGATGAATGTTCTTTGTCATGTTTTTTGTAATTGAAAATGGTGATTATTTATTGTTTCAATCAATTATTCAATCAATTATTCAATCAATCAATCTATCTATCTATCTATCTATCTATCTATCTATCTATCTATCTATCTATCTATCTATCATCTATCTATCTATCTATCTATCTATCTATCTATCTATCTATCTATCTATCTATCAATCAATCAATCTGTATTCTGCTCTTTTTTCCAGGTTTCGTCCAATAACTTATCCAACGGTGTAATAAACAGTGCATTCATGCTCCTATTCAAAGACAGCATTCGGCTCTTTGCCTGCTATAACGACGGAATCATCAATCTCTTAGGTGAGTGCTTGTCGTCAGGTTAAGGTAAAATTTTCGTAATACCAAAATGTATAACAAAGTAATTCCCAACATGATCCAAGAAGACAAAAGAGTGTCTAACATTACCCCCATTGACCCACAAATGACAGGACAGCATGGACGAGAGCCATGAAGGAAATTGTCCAACCCCACAGAGTGGGGAAAAACGGACTTCAAACGATGATGATGATGATGATGATCAAACTCGATGCTTGCACACACAATAAGTGAAACTCTACAGGGCAGGGGGAGTTGTCCTTCAGGGGAGTAGTCCTCGTGAGGGGGAGGGGATAGCTCTCTGGGGAAGTTGTCCTTCGGGGTAGTAGTGGGGGGGAGGGGGTAGGTTCTCTGGGGGAGCTGTCCTGCAGAGGAAGATGTCCTCCAGGACAGTATGGTGCTTTCAGCCTGTGGTAATTTACTGCACTGTACTTACAGATTTAATTGAATAAGGACACAACCCTGACATAATGATTTCAAGTATTTTATTTTTACTATCTCACTATAGCTGACAAAGTGACAAAGTGATTTTGTTTAGTGATGTTTTTATCATGAGTTTGACATTCTTCATGTTTGTTTTCTCCCTTACAGAGAAGTACTTTGACATGAACAAGAAAGACTGCCGTAATGCACTGGACATCTATAAGAAATTCCTGATTCGTATGGAAAGAATTGGAGAGTTCCTCAAGGTGGCAGAGGTGAGGATATCCAGGCATATTTTGCATATTTTATGACTTCTTAACCCATTGAAGACGGTGTGATTTTGCTTTAACACACATTTCCCATAGACCTCGAGACGAGATATCCTGTGTCTAGTCTTCAACAGGTTAACATGGATGTGTAATACTAGGTTGAGACTATATTGGCGTAGATTCGACAGGCTCACTAATATTCATGAGCTCGGAAATCTCGCTAGCTGACTTTATTTTCTAAGTATCGTTTGACGGAATAAACCTCATCTCCAATCTAATTTTTAAAAAAAAGATGATAAAAATAGCTTTGAAAATATTGCCTCCTACAAGATTCGAACCAAGGATCATCAGATATTAAGACTTCCTCTCTAACGACAGAGCTAGCTGCGACTTAGTGACGAGCATTGGTAATTTTGTGATCTTATTGTGTGTAACCAAGTTGTTTCAAGGTGTTAATATTAAAGGGAGAAGGCGCCAGCAACTAACAGGCATAAGTTAAAAATAAAAATGACATTGTGAGTATTGTGAGAATTATGGTACATGGTGACAAAACAGCCTATTAAGGGGTACTGTGTGATACTCACCCTCATCAAGGCCCTATAAATTAGTTAATTCGTGTTTATTTTACGTCTTTGTAAGTTTTACCTAAGACAAAACTTGCAGAAACAGCTGCATGTATAGGGGGAGGAGCTTATCAATTCAAACAGTGCATACATTACCACGGTGTGGCTAACACATGTCGCGTGGCATGCATTGGTCACGCATGGTCAGCTCCCTGCGGTGCACGTGCAATCTGATTGGTTGGCAAGAACTCAAATATTTTCTTAACTTATGCCTGTTAGTTGTTGGCGCCTTCTCCCTTTAATGAGCCCTACGTCATCGGTGGAATTAGATTTCCAAGCTCATGAATATTAATGAGCCTGCCGAATCTACGCCAATATAGTCTCAACCGTAATACTGAGCCAGTTTTGGAATTCCATTTTGCGTATGCATAGAACTAGGTTATTTGCAGTATTGTACTACATGTTCCTAAGTCAAGGCTGCCCCAAACCATGACCTTCCCATAGAGTTTGGCCTGGGTGCAAGACTGGTTTCAGATACAACAGTGTTCACTGTACCATGCAATACACCAGGGCTCCACACTAAATGTTTTTCCTACTTGCCCTTTTGGGCAAGTGAAATGATCAATTTCCGATTTTTTTCTTGCCCATATGAAAAATTTACTTGCCCGAAAATAAACAATAATAAAAAAATTAAAACTAATTCCCCTTAATTTTAAACGGCGCCTTTTTAAAGCATTGGACATTTGTTATTTTAATTCCGGGGGTTGCAAAAAGTATGATCTATAAATTTAAAGAGTCATAAAACGAAGTACAATGAAGAAAATAATGATGACATTTATAACGTTAGCTGAATTGCTTGTTTTTGGTAAGAATTTTGGACATGTTTTTCTCATTTCACGATCAAAAATTTCCTTGCCCATTTGGGCAAGTAAATGTTAACATTTTGAGTTTTTACTTGCCCGACATGAAATTTTACTTGCCCCAGGCAAGTGGGCAAGTGCTAGTGTCGAGCCCTACATAAGGTTTGGTCTCGGAACAGGGCTGGCTTCAGATGCAACATTGGTCATTGCACCATGCAATACATGGAGGTACCATTATATCCTGGTGTACCACATTGCAAATATGGTACACCATTATTATTTTCCTCAGTAATGGCTGTGCCAGCGTGCAACACGACCTCCTACAATATCACTCTAATAGACCTAGTGTAATAGAGAAAGTGTGCAAGCGTACATATGCTTCAGACCTTTTCATACTAATTGTAACCCACGTCAAGCACAAGAGCAAATCCATGCTTGATAAGAAAACGGTAGTCTGTCAAGGAGTGTAAGGTTCCTTGCGTCGTGTCGATGTCTCTAGCATACATCCCCGTCAAGTCTTAGCATGCGACGAGAAGCTCTCATTTTTATTACTGTCAGTAATTTTAGCCTTGAGGGCAGTAACACTAAACTCTGCAAACAGTGGACCTGGTTGCTATTGGCATTAACTGCTTCAGCATGAATTAAAAAAAAAAAGAAGGAAGTAGCAGGTTTTTTGGTCAGACCAATTAATTTCCTTTTAGTGGTTAGTTTGGTGATGTACATAGGTGTACGGGGCGGGGGGATTACTTGACAATCCTCCAACTTCATTTGTATGAGTTTTGTAAGCTTTGATCGTGAGGTATTCATTTTCCAGGAGACGATATATGAATCATGTCTGGCTGTCTGACTAGTTTAACGGTTGTATAAAATTCAAATTCTGTGAGCATTGCATTCCGTTTGAAGTTTGTCACGATTATTTTCACAAAACCCGATATTTCAGCATTAAGGCTTTTGTGAGAGGTGAAGATGTACATGTGAATCTTTAAATGATTTTAGTTTATTTGCCAATAAGTTCATTTTTGGGGAGTGCAAATCATGGATGCAATCTTTAAAACTAAGTCGCAGTGGCTGTGCCTGTACTTTAGTCTGTGGTTATGATGAGGGTGTGTGATTTATAACTGGCAGTAAAGGTTCTCAAAACAGGCTACCATCATTATGCCGATTATAGTCAAGTCAAGGCAATAATGTCTCAACAGAAATTTGCATGCAATAGAACATTAACTCTGATTTATCGGCTTATGTTGGCAGTGAAATTCAATGCCTCATGCCCAGCAGTGCCTTACCTGAAAATTAATAGCTGCTAGGTTTCTGTGATACAGCACATATGTGGCATAGCCAATTGATTACAGTGTTTACATTAGCCATGAACATGAGACAAATGTGCCATACAGAATTACACCAATTAATTTTGTGCAGATTATGTGTGTACAGTGTGTCTCAAAAAAAAATTGTGCATGTCAGAAAATACTGTTGGGACTGATGCTTACATCAACATCAAGGGCATAATCTCAGCTTTCAAATGCCATATTCTACTCAATTAATTGTTTTATTCTCAAGATAAATTAGTTAACAACAAAAGAATAATATAATAATAATTATCTAAACGTCTGGAAGCCAGACTACTCAGTCCTGCACACTTGCACTCTGACTCTCTCTTTCGCTCATTCCCCACATCACTGCCTTATACGTACATGATCAGGATAGTAATCCTACGCATTTTGCCTGAATCTGCACACATGGTACACTGTACTAACCCATGTTAAAGGGTCAGACCACCCATTGATTGAAAACAAAAATGAATTTGTTTGTTACAGGGGCGTTTCAGGCTGATACCAAGTTGCTTTGAATAAAAGGGTTAGGGGGCCTGATGCTATCATTAACTGTAGTTTAAGTGGCACATTAGTGATTACACTCCTTTTGTTGCTCACTAAACATATCTCAAGGTTAAAACAAGCAAATTGAATGAAACAAACATCATTTGAATGCTTAGACTGTGCCTTTGGTGTTGATGTAAGCTTCATGTCACAACAGTATTTATAATCATTGCCAAAGAGGGCACTTTTCATTAGCACAATTTGTTTGGAGACATGCTGTATAATTCCCCCCCCCTTCAAAAAAAAAAAAAAAAAGGGAAGACTCATTACCTCACTATCATACTATACATGTAGGATTCCTGCAGGAAAAGGGTCTGCTTTGGCGAAATACTTAAAATGTTAATGACACAAAGAGTTTTGATGTAAAAAAGAAATTGACGGCATCGGATGGAATTATTGAGTACTTTGTACTTTAATTTACATAATTATTGATTTGATTATCTTAATTGGTGCAATATAATTGGCAATATTACAATTAAGTGGCAGGAGATGATGTTTTATAGCTCTCTTACTTGGTAGTGTCAACAAGGAATTTGGGTTTAAAGGCAAGTCATCTCTTTTGCATACTATAAATCAACACTGTACCCTGTACCCTGAAGACATGAATGTTTTCTTATGCTGATGGAGGGGTGCACTTGAGATTCCTTTCCTTTAAAGGTATTGGCTAACATTTACCACAGTTAAAAAAATCTGAGTCACATGATTCCCCATGCTACCAGTGTCTTTGATGAGGTCTAAAAATGAAGCCCTGAAAAAAATTGTATTTCAAACTGATTATTTAGTGCTTTAAAAAAGTGAAAATCGTAAGTTGACCAGATTCACTTGCCCATTTCCTCCCATAGACTTACTGTGTGTACACCTAGGTTAATAAAACTTGCCCCGAGTTTTATTGTTTATTCGTGTATAACTTGCCATTGGCAGTGTAACTTTCCAAACTTTTGTATTCTAGGGTGTTTATTTGTCCATTTGAACACTAGGGGAGAGCGGGGCTAGTTGGCACGATTTTGGGGATTTTGCCTCTCAAGAGTTAAATAAATTGATTAATTAAATTATATCTATACTAGTATAAAGGGTGTTATCTGGGCTATAAATGAGGGGTACAATTTTAGTTCAAACCTTTTTAGTTTCTTTTATATTTTACTATAAATGACATCATGTCAAGTGTGCCAACTAACCCCACCCCCGGGGTTAGTTGGCACATGGGGTGGGGTAAGTTGGCACGATAACTTTATGTATGGTACTGTACATGTTAACCTACAAAGATCACATAATATTCAATCACAGTGAAACAAATGAATACCCATTACTTTATTTCTTATTCACACACATGTACTTACACACGAAACACTTACATACATTCACACACACACACACACACACACACACACACACACACACACACACACACACACACACACACACACACACACACACACACACACACACACACACACACACACACACACACACACACACACACACACACACACACACACACACACACAC
>JZLH01S0168901.1:17536-35695 GCA_001188425.1 Eucidaris tribuloides | reverse complement strand
ATGTGGGTAATATGTTTAAGTAATGAGGTTACATTGTGGACGTTTCGGCATTGTGGGGTTAAAATCATATCACTCACAATGTGTTTTTATACCTATTATGGACACCCACGTTGCACATACAGAACACCCCACATATGTAGCTCTTGTCGCGTAATGTATATATGTGTGTGTGTTGTGTACTGTGTGTGTGTGTGTGTCTGGGTTGTGCGTGCGTGTAGTGTGTTGTGTGTGTGTGTTGTGTGTTTGTGTGTGTGTGTGTGTGTGTGTGTGTTCGAATGGGGTGAGTGTGTGGTAAGTAGCACATAATTTCAATCAAATTCATTCAATGAAATTTTCCTTAAAAACAAAAAACAAAAAACAAAACCCAAAATCAATCAAGACGATTTCAGTTTCATTTCTCAACGTGTCTGAGTTTTGACGAAACCTATAAACAAATTTATCAAATTCATAGTTGAAATTGAACAAGTGGACACTTTTCTAGGCAGCGTCGCATTAGCGCCACAAAAATAATGGAAAATTTTATATTCAAAACAGTGCATTCATGAACGATATTGTATAATATAATATGAGCTAACTACATTCCACTGCAAGATAGACTTATGGAAGCGATCCATAAAACAATCGATGCATGAAGTTTTTGGAAAACAAGATCTTGTTCTCCCACTTTATATAATCCATCCAATCAATGTTTTATATGTGGTATCGAGAAATGCTTATCTTAAGAAACTTTGTAAAGTATGTTTTGGGAATTAGACACGATATTAACAAACGATACCCTGAATCCTGATATGTCACACGATAATAAAAAAGCAGATTTAGCATATATGAGAGCTACAAAAATTACCGTCCTGTAAGCAATCTTTTTACGGTCAAAGGTTATAGAGAAAGCTGTTGCTTTCACTCACTGAATTATGTGAATTGTAACAGCTAAAGATTGTGTCATTCATTTTGCACGTCAAAAACACCTAAATGGAATGAAATCCGCTAAAATCATATCCAATGTGAGATAAATAAATAACAACCTTCATAGCGACTTGGGTAAAATATTGATGTTTTGGTGAAAATCTGCGGTTAAACTTCATCCTTTATCAAATTACTCAGAAGCGAATTTCAACAAATCTGCGACGTCAACGGTGCACGTGCCGTTGTCCGATCAGCCGTTGCCAAAGGTCGTGCGGATGGTTAGCGTTAACCGAATCAGTGCGCTCCGCTGGTCTTGCGACGATACACATAACGCGCATCGCAGTTTGAACAAAATTGAAACTTTCACCGAAAGAACAACATTCTGGTAACATGTCGTTATTAGTTTTTCTCATAAAAACAACAAATTCATGGTATGGATCTCAAAACTTTCCACACACATTTGTAAGTATAAACAACCGTTGGTATTGATAATGAAGGGAAGTAATGGACTTGCACATTCCCTGAGCACAATCTTTAAGTGAATCTCTGCATCTGCTTACAAGCAAATTTTACGTGACAGAAAACAGCTCTATTGAATTCGCAGATATGATTAACTTTACGTATTTGATCAGGTGTAAATCTGTGGTTTTGGTGTTACTTCACTTAAGGCCGCCATTTGACACGGTTTGACCATGCTATACTACATACAATCGTTTTGCATTGTATCATATTATCTGGTTACACTCTGAAGTCGGCTGGCAATCTTACTTAACTGCGATTGTCTTCCGTGTTAGTATTTTGCTGGGGAGCTCTCTGAACCATGGACTGCCACAGTTTGGTGTCCCACAGGGGTCATGTTCTTGGACCAATATTGTTTACTCTGTATTTACGGTGACACGACATATGCTCCGGCGACAAATGCTCCGCGACAATTGCTCGTAAAAGTCGACAAATGCTCCGCGACATTTGCCTCCGGACAAATGCTCCGGCCGGACATTTGCTCCCGGCCGCCAATGCTCCGGCGACATTTGCTCTGACGACAAATGCTCGGCGAATTTACTCCGGCAACATTTGCCCGACGATATTGGCTCCGGCCGACACATTGCTCCGGCGACATTTGCTCCGCGGACAATTGCTCCGAAGGTTGCGGACAAATGCTCCGGCGACAAATCGCTCCGGCGACATTTGCTCCGGCGCAATTGCTCCGGGATAATTTTGCTCCGGACCCGAGTTGCTTCCGGCTGGACATTTGCTCCGGCGACAATAGTTCCTAAGGTGCGAAAATACTCCGGCCGACCTTTGCTTCGGCCATTTGCTCCTAAGGTTGGCCGAAATTGCTCCGAGACATTTAATCAAAAGTACGACAATTACTTCGGCGGCATTGCCTCCGGACATGCTGTTTAAGTGTGACAATTGTGTCAGACGACATTGCTCTTTGCCATAATTTATTGCTCCAAAGGTTCGATAATTGATCCAGTTACAATTATTTCTCCACACGGACTAAGATCCGATGACATTGTTCGCAAATGCTGAGACAATTTTCTAGAGCGACACGCTCCGCTGACCAGTACTCCGGCAACAAATGCTTTTGGTAATCGCAAAAATACAATTGAGCCGAGAAACCTAATTTACCCCTTCCCACAATCTCATTTCTATGCTCAGATCATGCCTTAGTGAATACTCAATCAAGTCTCTGGGACTTTTTGAAAGTACATTACAGATAAATGATGCACGTTATCTTGCAAGAAAACAAGGTTAAATGTATGTATGGATTCGATGATTGGTATTGCCAATGCTTAATCTTAGTTCGGACAAGGTAAACTGTTCGTACTTCCTTTCGCTCTTCACTTTCATTGTTTAGTAGGGCATTTTTGTCTTGTTAGTCGTTACTCCTCTACGAAAATATTGCTTTTCTAGTTTGTAATCTGTGTCACGTGATACTATCAATCTGGCCACATTCCCAGTCATTGTCTTCAACAAGTTCTTTGTTGTGGTGATTCAAATTCTGTACAAGCTTTTATTTCAGGACATTCTCAATTTTACATGGAGATATACTTATTTTCTCCTTAAGTCGTTAAAGGCATTAACATTGTTTCCAGCTTAAAAAAAAAAAAAAAAAAAAAATCTGAGCTATATGCCTTCTGCCTGCTATTGGTGTCATGATAAGTTCTCAAAATGAAGCCCAGAAAAATTGTGACACGAAACTCTTCGTATAAAGTGCTTATATGAAAAAGTGAAAATCTATTGAGAACGCAATTGAACAATACGTGTTTTCCCCATACACTGTCATTCTTAATTTCTATTTAAAGAGGAATTTGTAAATTCCAGGGTAAATTGTAAATCTAAATTGACCAGGGTTATTCTCTCAATCTTTAACGTATACTATTGGTTCTGCTAAAAATAGAGTTCTATGTCATATCCTAATAAAAAAGTTAACCCTTCATACTTTCAGAAAGTAAAGGAATTAATTTTGTATTTTAAAAGGCTTTTGTTTTCACTCCGTTCGCATTTATTATTGTGTTTGCAAAAGGTTTACTGTTGTGATTCTTCAAAATTGCTTTTCTAATTTATGATCAATAAAAAAAAATAGTCTATTCTTCACACTATTCATTCGTTTTAGGACTTGAAGCTAAAAATTATTGCTTTCTTTATGGAAGTTATTATAAAATCACTACTTACTGGATTTAGACTTAGGCCGCACGCAGGATTTCTCCCGGGAGTGGGGGGGGGGGTTATTATCTACAACGTGGAAAATGCAAGTGAACGGTCGCGAAGCGCTGCGATGGCGGAGGGCGGTGTCCCCCTCCACTTCAGGGTTTTTGCATTTTGGAATTAACGTTTGAGGCAATCAGGTGAAACTAATTGGGTATTTGTTTAGATCTAAATAAACCCAAATCTAAGTGAAAAGAAGGTTTTTCGTATCGCGAGTTGCCTGAGAGGGTTATAATCCAGTGACCGAACTCTTCTTTGTTAGCTGATCGATCACGTGTGTTACAGACGAGAACAATACAGGTGCTTGCAGTTCATGAGACATCCTAAACGTGCGCAACGTTTAATTGAATAATCTTTTTGCTAAAGCGTTACGAATTTTAGATATATGAAGTAAATTTAATCTCTATAGTTAATCTTATAAAGAACATTATTCACATTGTTGGAGCACCTTTGTTTAAAAAAAAAATTCAAAGTCAAGATGAGTTGTGCATGTGAATACTTGTATACGTACATAAATACTCAGAACGGCCAAAAATTTCGAACAAACCCTATAGATGTTCACAACGGGAGACTTAATTCATTTTATAGTAGGCTTCTATAAAAAATCGAAATTGACAGTGATATGGAAGAAATACATGCATTGTAAATTGGCGATACTCAATGTGCAAAATCAATAGCAAATGGTAAGAGCAATTGTAATTGGAGCCAATGAGCAAATGTCGCGAGCAATTGTCGCGGAGGAATTGTCACTGGAGCAATTGTCGTAGGAGCAATTGTCGCGGAGCTATTGTACGCCGGAACATAGTCACCGTAGCAAATGTCGTAATTTTGGAGCAAATAGTCGTCGAGGAATTGTCTTCCGAGGCAAAATGTCGCGGAGCAAATTGCGCGCGGAGCATTTTGTTCGCCGGCAGCATTTGTCCCTGGAGCAATTGTGTAGGAGCAAATGCCGCCGGAGCATTGTCGCCTTAGGAGCAATTGTCCGCCGGAGCATTTGTCGGCGGAGTAAATTATCGTCGGAGCAAATGTCGCCGGAGCAAATGTAATCGCCGGAGCATTTTGTCGTCGGAGAAATGTCACCGGGCTTTGTCGACGGAGCAATGTCGCCGAGCATTTGTCGCGGAGAAATTGTCGCGAGCATTGTCGCATTTTGCGGAGCCAATTGTCTCGGAGCTTTGTCGCGGTAGTCATATGTCAATGAACCGTATTTAAACACGGTCTCTGCATACTGAGAAATACAATGTCAATTATATCAATCTATGCAGATGATGATTCAACTCTATATTCCCCTTTGGACCACGTTCACCAGAACAAATCGAAAAATTACTCAAACTACTAAATTCATGCCTTTTATAAATAAGTTGTAGGATGACATAAAAACTATTCATTAAAACCATGAAAAACTGAGTCTCGTGGTGTGCTTAGTGCTTCAATTCGCAGACAGAGGTAACATTGCACATGTACAGCTTGAATATTACGGTCAATAATGTTCCGTTCCTCCACAGTTAGGAGTCTTGGGGTCATGAATGTTCGTCTTTCACGTTTATCCTCTCATATTATTTAGTTGTTCGTACCATGTAATTATCTCTTCGAAATCTATGGCGAATTCGCAAATTAATACTGTTGAAACTTGCCCATGATGTGAGGCCCTTATACATCAAGACTAGCATTATTGGCCAATTCACTATTCTACGTATTGTCAGGTGAAACAAGAAAAAACTAGAATCCATCCAATATCGTTGATCTGCCAGACTAATATTTGCGTCATCTTACAACACATTACACATGACTACTCCTCTATTGAGCTAACCTCCATTTTGGCTTCCATTTCTCAAAAACGAATTTGGTTCAAACTGTGCTTATACATTTACAAAATTTACATGAGTCTGCTCCAACATATCTCCAGAACTATGACTTGTTTACACACCTACAGTACCCTACGTTCAACATCAGATAAAGTTTATAACCGATCCACGAATTCTTTATCAATCGGTGGACAAACGTTTATTGTTTTCAGCCCCCAAATTCTGGAATAATCTCCCACTCACAATTAGAGATACCCAACACTGACATTTTCAAAAGCATCTCAAACGTATCTCTTTTCACTGTCATTTTTGTTATATATAGTATATTATTTCTTTATGTAAGCGCTATGTACATTTGTGTATAGCGCAGCATTAAATACTCGTATTATTATTATTATTATTATTATAAAGTGCCCACAACCCAAAGTAAGGCAAAGTTACAAATATCACAAATATAAAGGGAATTTGAAACAGAGACTGCCTCAAAATTAAAAGGTTTATGAACCCTTCACATGTTGCAAAAATTTGATATATATTTAATATATTTTTACCCTAAGCATTTTTCTTGTATGTTTTATTGTTTTATAAGGAGGTACGACTATATTAGGCACGTGGCCGACAGGTCACATTTGACGGACTGAACTATTGTCGTTTTTGAACTTCACTGTAAAAACGTGTTCAGATATTTCAAACAACTGCTTACCGTTGTTTAAGCCTGATCGCCACGATGCCCTAATTAGTTCGGTACCTCTATTAAAACATAAACATACAAGAAAAATGCTTAGGTAAAAATATAAATATATATTCAAATTTTTGCAACATGTGAAGGTCTATAAACCTTTAATTTTGGGGCAGTCTCTTTTTCAATTCCCCTTTATATTTGTAGTATTTGTAACTTTACCTTTACTGGTTGTGCGACTTTATAATAATATAATAATAATAATAACGAGATATTTATGATGCGCTATACACAAATGTACCATAGGCGCTTACATAGAATTTAATTACATATAATAACAGAAAATTAACAGTGAAAGAGAATACGTTTTTGAGTATGCTTATTTGAAATGTCAAGTTTGGGTATTCTCTTAATTGTGATGTTGGGAGATTATTCCAGAATTTGGGGGCTGACAATTAAAAGTATTGTCACCGATGATAAAGGAAACTTCGTGTGGGATGGTTAGTAAACTTTATTCTGTTGTTGAACGAGGGTACGTGTAGGTGTGTAAAACAGAGATCACAGTTCTGGAGATATGTTGGGCAGACTCATGTCATATTTTGTAAAAAAAAAAAAAATGGTATAAGCACAGTTGAACATATTCGTTTTTGAAAATTGGGAAGCCAATGGAGTTACTCAATAGAGGAGTAGCTATGTGTATGTGTGCTAAGGACTGACGGCAAACTATTAGTCTTTTTATGGGCAGACGATATTGATGGTTCTGTTTTTTCTTGCTTTCACGCTGACAATACGATAGATAGTGATTGCAATAATCTAGTCTTGATGTTTAAGGGCCGTCACATCATGGTGGCAGTATTCAACAGTTTATAAATTTGGAATTCGCCATATGAGTTTATAGGTTTTCGAAGATGATAATTACATTTACGAACAATAAATTAATATGAGAGGTAACGCTGAAAGACGAATCAATTGCATACCCAAGACTCCTAATGTGAGGAAGACAATTATTTGACCGTTATATTTTTAACTGTACATGTGCAATGTTAACCTCTTTGTCGATTTTGACAAGCACTAAGCCACGAACTCAGTTTTTTCATGGTTTAACTGAGATAGTTTTCAGTTCCTACAACTTATTATAAAAGGCATTGAATTTAGTAGTTTGAGTAATTTTTTCGATTTGTTCTGTGGTGCAACGGTGGTCAAAGGGAATTATAGAGCTTGAATTCATCTGCATAAGATGATAAATTGCATTTGTATTTCTTCTAGTATGTCAGACCGGACTGCTTAAAATACGTTCCATGACATATGCCTCCGGCGACAAATGCTCCGACGACAATTGCCTCGCAAAAATGCGACAAATCCCTCCGCGACATTTTGCTCCGCGAATCAAATGTCCGGCACATTTGCTCCGGTCGACCAAATGCTCGGTGGACATTTGCTCCGACCGGACAAATGCTCCGGCGGCATTTGCCTCTCGGCGACATTTGCTCCGACGATATTTACTCCTGCCGACAAATGCTCCGGCGACAATTGCCTCCTAAGGTGGACCAAATGCTCCGGCGGCATTTGCTCCTACGACAATTGCCTCCAGCGACAAATGCTCCGGCGACAAATGCCTCCGCGCGCATTTGCTCCGGCGGACATTTTGCCTCGGAGACAATTCCTCCGACGGACTTGCTCCAAAGTTACGACAGTTTGCTACGGTGGACTATGTTCCGGCGACAAATAGTCGGCGACAATTGTCTACGAAATTGCTCCAGGTTGACAATTCCTTCGGAGACAATTGCTCGACATCTTGCTCAATTGCTCCAAGGACAATTGCTCTTACATTTGCTTATTTGATGTTTGTATCTATTAGTATCCCAATTTACAATGCATGTTTCTTCCATACACTGTCACTTTTCGATTTTTATAGAGCCTACTTAAAAATGATTAAGTCTCGTTACGTGAACTATCTATAGCGGTTTGTCGAAAATTTATGGGCCGGGTCTGAGTATTTATGTACGTATACAAGTATTCACATGCACAATCATCTTGACATTGACATTTTTTTTTAAAACAAGGTGCCTCAATGTGAATTAATGTCTTTAATAAGATTACTAAGAGATTAAAATTTACTTCATATATCTAAATTCGTACGCTTTAGAAAGATTATTCAATTAACGGGCGCCACGTTTGTAAGATGTCTATGACCAGCACCTGTATTGTTATCGTCTTGTACAACTGGTTGATCGATCAGCTACAAGACAGAGTTCGGTTCACTGGATTTATTTAACCCTCTCAGGCCAACTCCGATACGAAAACCTTTCTTTTCACTTAATTTTGGGTTATTTAGCAAATCTAAACAAATACCCAAATTAGTTCACCTGATATGCTCAACGTTAATTCCAAAATGCAAAAAACCCTGAGTGGGAGGGGACACCCCCTCCCATCGCACCGCTTCGCGCCCTACACTTGCATTTTCCCCACGATTGTAGTAATATTACCCCCCCCCCACTCCCGGGAGAAATCCTGCGTCGGCCTAAGTCTGTCCCAGTAATATAGTGATTTGTATAATAACTGCCATAAGAAAGATAATTTTTTAATTCAAGTGCTAAAACGCGGAATGAAATAGTGTGATGAAATAGACTGTTCTTTTTTTTATTACGATCAAATTTAGAACAGCCAATTTGCAGATCACAACAAGTAACCTTTTTGCAATAACACATAACAGTAATGCGAACGAGTGAAAAACAAAGGCCTTGTTAAATACTAAAATAAGTCTTTACTTTTGAAGTATGAAGGGGTTACTTTTTTTATAGGATATTGACATAGAACTCTTTTTTTACAGAACCAAATATACGTTAAAAATGAGAGAATAACAACCCTGCAATTTAGAGTTTACAATTTACCTTGCGGAATTTACACTCCTCTTTTTTTTAAATAGAAATTTAGAATGACAGTGTAATGGGGAAAAACACGTTTGTTATTATGCGTTACTCAATAGATTTCACTTTTTCAAGCTTACGAAAGTTTCGTGTCACAATTTTTTCTGGCTTCATTTTGAGAAACTTTCAATTGACACAAATAGGCAGGCCAGGAACCATATAGCTCAGATTTTTTTTTTTTTTTTTTTAACTGGAAACAATGTTAATTGCCTTTTACGATTAGAGAAAATAAGATATACTCCATGTAAATTGAGAATGTCCTGAAATAAAAGCTTGTATCAGAATTGTGAATCCACCAACAACAAAGAACGTTGAAACAATGATGGGGAAATGTGGCCAGATTGAAGTATCACGTGACACCGATTACACACTATGCAATATTTCGTCGAGGAGAGCTAACGCGACTAACAAAGAACAAAAATGCCCTATAAACAATGAAAGTGAGAGCGAAAGGAGGTACGAACAGTTTACCTTGCTCCTGAACTAAGATTACTTTTAGGCTAATACCAATCATCAATCCATGACAATACCATTTAACCTGTTCTTGCGAACATAACGGTGATCATTTATCTGTAATGTCACTTTCAAAAAAGTCCCAGGACTTGGATTAGTTCACTAAGCATTGATCTGAGCATAGAATGAGATTGCTGGAAGGGGTAAATTAAGGTTTCCTCGCTCAATTTTGTATTTTGCGATTGACCAAAAGCATTTGTTGCCGGAGTAACTGTCAGCGAGCGATTGATCGCTCTAGAAATCTTCATCACATTTTGTCAACAATGTCATCGGATCTTATGTCGTGGAGAAATAATTGTAACTGGATCAAATTATCGAACCTTCTGGAGCAAAAATTATGCAGAGCAATTGCCGTCTGAACAATTGCTCACACCTTAAACAGCAAATGTCGGAGGGCAATTGTCGCCCGAAGTAATTGTCTGTACCTTTGAATTAAATGTCGTCGGTAGCAATTTTCGCACCTAGGAGCACAATGTTCGCCGAAGCAAAAGGTCGCGTTTAGTATTTGTCGCACCATTAGGAGATGAACTATTGTCGCCGGAGCAAATGTCGGCCGGAGCAAACGTCGCCGGGCAAATATCCCCGGAGCAATTGTCGCATCGGAGCACAAATGTCGCCGGAGCATTTGTCGCCGAGCATTTATGTCGCACCTGGAGCAATTCGTCCGCCGGAGCAAATGTCAGACCGGAGCATTTGTCGCGCTTCGGGAGCAAATATCGTCGCGAGCAAATTGATCGCCGGAGTATAAGTCGCCGAGAGTTTGTCGTCATTAGCAAATGTCGCCGGAGCATTTGTCGCTCTGGAGCAAATGTCGCCGGCATTCTGTCGCAGGAGCAAATTGTCAGCGGAGCATTTTGTCGCACTTTTCGCGAGCATTGTTCGTCGGAGCATTTGTCGCCGGAGCATATGTCGTGTCACCGTTAAATACAGAGTAAACAAAAATTGCGTCCAAGAACAGACCTGTGGGACACCAAAACTGTGCAGTCCATGGTTCAGAGAGCCTCCGCAATACTTAACACGGGAGACAATCAGTTAAGTAAGATTTGCCAGCCACTTCAGAGTGTAACCAGAATATATGCACTTACAATGGATTCAAAACGATGTAGTAGTATAGCATGGTTAACGTGGTCAATGCGGCACTTAGTGAAGTAACACCAAAAACACAGATTTCCCTGATCAAATTAACGTAATTTACATCATTTGCAATTTCAATAAGAGCTTGTTTCTGCTACTAAAATTTGCTTTGTAAGCAGACTTGCAGAGGATCACTTTAAAGATTTGTGTCAGGATGTGCAAGTCCTTACTCCCTTCATTATCAATACCCAAACGGTATGTAGTACTTTACAAATGGTGTTGTGGAAAGTTGAGATCCATACGTCATTGAATTTGTTGTTTTATGAGAAAAACATATAACGACATGTTACCGAATGTTGTTCTTTCGGTGAGTTTCAATTTTGTTTTCAAACTTGCGAATCGCGGTTATAAAACGTATAGCTGTATCGTCGCAGACCAAGCGGAGCGCACGTGATTGGTTTAAACGGCTAACCTCCGCAACGACACTTTGGCAACGAGCTGATCGGACCAACAGGCACGCTGCACGTTTGACGTCGCAGATTTGTTGAAATTGCTTCTGAGTAATTTAAAAGGGATGAAGTTAACCGTCCAGATTTTACCAAAATATCAATATTTTACCCCAAGTCTCATATGACGAGGTGTTTATTTATATTTAATCTTCACATGATATGATATTTAGCGGATTTCATTCTTTAGGTGTTTTTTGACGTGGGCAAATGAATGACACAATCTTTTAAGCTGTTACATTCAAATTCAGTTGAGTTGAGAAGCACAGCTTTCTCTATAACCTTTGCACCGCTATAAAAGATTGCTGTACAGGACCGTAATTTTGTAGCTTCTCAAATCTAAATTCTGCTTTATTATCGGTGTGAATATTACAGTATATCAGGGTATCGTTGTTAACTTATCGTTGTCTATTCCAAAACATAACTTGTTCAAACGTTTCTTATGAGGCATAAGCATTTTCTCGATACCACACTATAAAACATTTGAATTGGATGGATTTTATATAAAAGTGGAGGGACAAGATCTTGTTTTTTCAAAACTTCATTGGCATTCGATTGCTTTTATGGATCGTTGCCATAATATCTATCTTGCAGTGGAATGTATTACTCATATTATAGTTATACCTAATATCGCTCATGAATTGCCACTGTTTTGAATATTTAAATTTCATTATTTTGCTGGCTAATTGCGACCTTGCCTGTATGTGTCACATTGTTCAATTTCAACATGAAAGTGATAATTTTATTAGGTTTCGATCAAACTTCAGACACGTGAGAAATGAAACTGAAAACCGTCTGTGATTGATTTGGGTTTTGTTTTGTTTTTTGTCTTTAGTGAAATTTCAATTGATGTTTGATTGAAATTATGTGCTACTTTACACACACTCATCCCCCTTCGACACACACACACACACAACACACAACACACACACACACACACACACATCACACACACAACGCCACGACACAAAACCGGACGCACACCACACACAACATACACACACACACACCATATATAAATACGCAGAGAGCTACATTGTGGGGGTGTTTCCTGTTATGTGCAACGTGGGTGTTCCATAATCAGGATATAAAACACATTGTGAGTGATTGATTTTACCCCCACAATGCCGAAATACGTCCACAATGTCAACCTCTACTTAAACATACACCACAATGATTAACCTTCCTGCACCGCACGCATACAGTACAATAGACACACAACACACAAAAGACAGCACCAATCATTTGATGGCGTAGTAAAAATAAAAGAAACAACGGTTCGACTTTTAGCACGACCCACTGTGTTAGTTTTTAACCCTTTTAAAATGTTTTATTCTTGGGGTACCTCCACAATGCCGAAATACGCCCACAATGTAACCTCTACTTAAAACATACAACCCAAAATGCTACCTCCTACCACACTCAACATCTCAACACACACACACACACACACACACACACACACACACACACACACACACACACACACACATACTTACAATAGCTACATTGTGCGGGTATTGTATTGTGGGAGTAAGTGGAAGTATAATGTGACGTTATGAGGGTTAATTTCTGAACCCACAATGCACACGATTTCATAAATACGGCCACAATATCTAATCCTACAAATTTGTGTAAATTTTACCCCCACAATGAAGTCCTGCATGTACCTACTTCAAACACACAAATTACACACAACATACACAACATACAATTAACATTCTTGGGGTTTCTCTAATTTTTGCTTTAATGCACCCAGAGAGTCGTTTTATACGTACATCGCCCTATTTTCTTGTGGGGGTACCCCCGCACTGAAAATTACTCCCACAATGTTGATTTATACATGTTTTTACCCCCCTCCCCCCCCCCACCACACACAACAATGTAGCTATTGTAAGAGCACATGCACACATCGCACACACACCACACACACACACACCACACACACCACACACAACACAACACAACACAACACACATGCACATACACATACACACACCACACACACAACACACACACACACACACACACACACACACACACACACACACACACACACACACACACACACACACACACACACACACACACACACACACACACACACACACACACACACACACACACACACACACACACACAGTATACACATGCATGCATAGGCAAACATACATGTATTGTACAGCATGCACACACTCTGACTCACACAGATGTTTGAAAATAAAATACATGTTCTTTAATACAGTCTGATAGATTTTCACAATTTATAGAGAATGTGATTTGGAAATTTGAATAAATTTGCATAGGGTGTAAGTTTGCATAATTCTTATCTTCCCAATATGTCTGGTCTTGATTTTGTACTTGGCCCTGGTCTTGTATGGTCTGGTCTTGGTTTTGGATCCTTAAGTACATTTTCAACATTGTGTATCATTTATTTGGAAAAAAACCTGGAAATAATGGCTTTGCGAATGCAATTTGTGTGAATGCACACATTATACACGTAACTCATAATTCTGTATTGGGGGTTAGTTGGCACACATAACACATGATTCTGTATTGGGGGTTAGTTGGCACATCTGCCACAATGTGTGCCAACTAACCCCCGACTCAAAGTGCCAACTAACCCCGAGGGCATTTTTGGGACTTTGAAGACCCTGTAATCAAACTAAGCAAACAAGACCAAATATGACTAGCCTTATTTTATAGATAAATACAGCCTAATTATAAATAGCAATCCTTGAATTCTTATCATTAGCCATTAGTAAAAATAATCAAATTTTTTTCGAGAATCAGAAAAATTACTCAGAAGGTGAAAAATCAAACTTATCCCTCTAGCACACACCATATCAAATCTAATTGGCTCAAAGTTTTATGGTGGAGAGGTGTTGCCAATGCCTACCACCTGAGTGTATTATTAAAGAAAAAATATTTAAGCTGTAAGCGAAAATTACAATGTTCCAACATACCCCACGCGCCAAATAGCCCCGCTCTCCCCTACTATGTAGCTCAGATATCAAAGTTTGACAATTTTTTAAATTGAAGCTCCACAATGTTAGCCTATCACTTTAATTGCCAGTAGACTATCAGTTATTGACATCAGTTGACTTGTGTTACAAGTCTCATGACCTCATGAGTCCTGTGCTGAGAGCTGAATATTACTCAGTCTTTGGAAAGTAATGCCACTTCCTTAACACTTCATCACCAAAATGCTAAATATACATGCTGTCTTTTCAAATTATTTGTGTCACACAAAATAAAGTATGAATCATTAGGAGAGATAACGAAGGTAGAACCTCCATGGGGAGATGTACATGTACTAAAGAAGTGGGATATTCAGGTGATGGTGAATATTGCTAATGTGAAAAGGGGGGGGGGTTCAATTTGGCAAATCGGTTACTAATGTAGTATTTCCCTGTGAGAATGGGGAAAGCCTACATGTACAAACTTTAAAAGGCTTTGTCTTAAGCCACAATGATGTAAAACAAACTTTCCTTGAAAGAAAATTAACTAAAAATAAAAGCCTCAAGACAATCTCATCATTAGTTCAAGATTCATGTCAAAAAGAAAAAAATCTGACAATTTTTAGATGCCAGTCAAGAAACATTTAGAAGGCTACTATACATTAATAAATGACTGCTAGAAATTACAGTTAGATTTATTGTTTGCACTCTGGTATAATGATCACTGGCATAGTTAAAAATTAACTTTGTACAAATATTGTCATGAGGTCCACCGATGAGGTCATGTCTATTTCTAATTATATGTCATAATTACATGTAACACTTGTTACTTTACGTGCAAAATTGTAGTAATTCTTTATTGCTTGATCTCTACATTTGAGAGTATCTGTTTTGAGAGTTGACAATACTCAAGTGAAATCAATTGTGGACAATTTAAAATGACTTGGGCAATCAAATTATGACATTTGACGTTGATAATATTAGTTTGACTTTGGACGACAGATATTAACTACGTCTACTGGTGATCTAAATATTCAACTTTGGGCTCAAAAAGATAAATGCCAACTGCAGTTTGACTGAGTGTGATAACAATGTAGCAACAACAAATGACTATTGTCAATAAAATGACCCTGGACAACTAACATTTGATTATGGGCAAGTTGCACTTTGGAAGTGGTTGCCCTTATTCTGCTGGCCAACCAGAGTGTATAGTGTTCATATTTCTGTTATAACTGCAAGTGGCTGTTAATCCTTTCAGCTGCACACATAAGATCTATGGAGAATTGTTGAACTGATAGTGCCAAATGTACATGTACATGTAGTTCCCCTGCCCAGTGATTTTATGTACAGCCTGTAGTGGAGGCATCATGTGATAGTTTTAACACAATGTGCACAGTTTGAATATACGGTTGTAAATATGTGGTGACATTTTTTCCTTGCATCTCATCAATTTTACAGACAATATTTAATATTGTGGAAACCCCCTTTTAAAAGAGTAGTCAAACTTTGATCTGATCTGACATACACATGATAGTGTTTGAATGGACAAATGCAACACTCTAGAACATAAAAAACTTAGACATGCTACCACTAGCAAAATATATGCAGATAAGTAATGGTACATGAATTAATGTCATAAGAACAAATTTCTATAACACTTTAGCAGTCTATGGGGGGGGGGGGGGCTGGAATGGTTGCTCATTGATTAATTACTTTTGAAAAGCATTATATAATGATTGTTTTTAGTATGGTTTTTCAGGGCTTCATTTGTAGATCTTATCAGAGACACCGGTAGCAAGGGGGATTATAATGTAGCTCATATTTTTTAAAACGGGAAACATTGTTAAATGACGCCTTTAAATTAACTACTCATTCTCTCCGTGTAAGCCCTCATTGATATGCACACATGTATGCAGCAATTAACAGACCTTGAGGAAGACAATCTATTCTACAGGGTAGTTAATAATAAATCAACGACATTACTGATAGAGACACGATCACGCTTCCTGGCCAGGCACCGCCGCAAAGCTGCTAATGTACAGTATCGGTTACTGGCATCGACTACTAATTACACACATTCCCTGTGATGCAAATGACAGAGCTTTGCTCCATCCCTCTCTCTCATGGTAAAATCCCTTAAGCGCTGCTTTCTTGAGATTGGCCTGGATTGGAAAATTGCGTGACGACCTTTAGCATTTAGAGCCCTATGTGCCGGCTCTTCTCAGTCCTTAGTCTCTGTTCCAGACCTTGCGACTTTTTCTACCTCCAGAGTACACTGACTCTCTGACTTTTTCTACCTCCAGAGTACACTCACTCTGCCTTAGTCGTTTGAGAAAGCAAATCACGACACTAGTCGTAGTCAAAGCAGTTGACTGAAGATTTCCTTATCGATACGACAGGGCTCGACACTAGCACTTGCCCGCTTGACCGGGGCAAGTTAAATTACATTTGGGGCAAGTAAAACCTCAAAATATTACAATTTACTTGCCCAATTGGGCAAGTGAAATTTGATCATGAAATGAGCTCAACATGTTCAAAAATCTTACCAAAATGAACAAATTGTCTAATACTTTATGTTGAATTCACTTGTAAGAGAGATAAAATTCTTTAGTTAGACATCCAAATAATTAACTATGCAGGAAAACAAAATCAAAAATGGGTAGGAACTACATCAGTTGATTTGACAAGCGAATATGTTATCCCAGCGGTAAAATTCACGCGGTTCAAATAGCATTCACTCTGAGTTGAAGCTTGATGTACATTAATCAAGTTCAGGCAGGCACACTATTTCATCAAAACACACCAGTTTAGATTATCTTCCAATGTAGGATGTATCGCGTTTCAAATAAGCAAGTCATCCTTCCGTATCCGAAGCCTCCACTGCTACTGCTATCAGTACACAGCCTCATTTGAGATCCAGAGTTTATCGTAAAACCACTTGTACCTACATTTCATGAGTGAGAAATGAGTCACCATTAACATTGCGTTTATCCGAAGCTGGACAATTTTTCAGTTGCCTAATTTAACGCGATTACATAGAACGTATCTAGACCGATTTCCTGATGTGTCAGTATCCAGGGATATGGAAGCTACATGTATAAAATTAATACAATTTAATGGATTTTTTATGCACATACAGTATATGAACTCTGTAATAACAGTACTAAGCAGATCGTGAAGTGAGACACACTGTCATACAGAAAGTGCTTGCTGATCAAACTTGCTCAAAATACACTTCTAAATTAATCAGGCAGCTTGTAATTTAATCATATCCCATTCAAATATATCATTAATAAATGACAATATGGGGTAACTTTTTGAATTATACCACTATGTGTGAATTTTTTCAAACAGAGCCCAAGCCCAAGCAAATCGAGTATCAAATTTTCACACATTCATTTTTTAATGATCTTTAACTATATCAAAATATCTACAGTAATAACTTTGATTACTGTATATTTGCCTGATATCTGTCCAAACTCTTACAGATATTTGTTTCTCCTGTATTTTTCAAGGCTTTTTTGAAAGCAACATGGTGTCAGCCTTGAAATGCCATTTAAACAAACAAAATTCATTTTTGTTTTCAATCAAATGGTTGTCTGACCTTAAGCATGGTTTAGTACAGTGTAGTCGCATGTGTGGCAGATCCAGGCGAAAATGCGTAGAATTACTATCCTGACTCATGTACGTATAGGCAGTGATGTGGGAAAATGATGAAAGAGAGTCAGAGTTGCATGTAGTGGCAGGAATCTGAGTAGTCCTGGCTTCCAGCTTTAGATTAACCCATCTCATATCCAGAGGCTTCACGCTTAACATTTTTCCTACTTGCCGTTATGGGTAATTGAGATTATGCAATTTCAGATTTTCACTTGCCCAAATGAAAAATTTGCTTGCCCGAAAATAAATAATCAAAAACATAGAAATGAATACTATATTCCCCTATTAAACAATGGGGGGCCTTCTTATAGGCATTGGACATTTGTTACTTTAATCCTGGAGGTTGCAAAAGGTGTGATTTATGAATTTATACTTGTCATAAAATGAGTACAGTAGCAATGAATGATAATGATAAGAATTTAA
>JZLH01S0168901.1:0-13683 GCA_001188425.1 Eucidaris tribuloides | reverse complement strand
CTACTAACCATTTCACCAATTAATATTTAAATATGTGTATTTGCTAGCTTGAGTTGCCCTTTTATCTTGTTTGGCTTTGTTTGGTTGCTATAGAAACGGTTGGACATGGGGAGGACGAGGCAACTTTGCGAGGTTGACTTTTGAATGAAAGCGATGCATGCTGTTGATTATTATTTGTTTTCTAATGACTACAATTAATTTATATGTCACAAACATGTCACGTGCACGTGTGTGCCAACTTGCAAAATCATTAAAACTTGGCACAACAATTAGTGTCTGTACGAAAAACAAACAAACTTGTATATAAATATTTACTATTTATTATCCTGTAATATAACATGTAACGTGTAAGTGCATGCAGAAGGATTTAAGTCTGTAATACTTCATGCTGCCTGTATAAACATTACATACAGTGTACATGTATACGCAAAAGTTTATCAGAAATTTATTTTAAATCAAGCATTTATTCTGTATTGCTGTAGAGTCACAATATAAATTTCAACGTGTACAGTATGTGCATGTGTGTATACAGTACTTAATGTATGTATGTGTGAAGTGCTCTAATTTTCACCTACATTCCACTGGATGTATTATTCATGATAACTACATTGGTTGTCATAGTGATGGTACTCGCATGTCAAGTAGTTGCTTCAATCCAACCCATGTCCACCCCTGTCTACCACTGTAGCAGTGTTGTATCCAAGCGCGGCCTTGAGACCAATTTTGTAAGGCCTTGACCTTGACATTGGTCCAGGCACCTGTACAAACCCTATGGAAAGGTTGTGTTTGGAGCTGCCTTGGTCTCAGAACCTGTGGTCTCGGATACAACAATGCTCTGTAAAATCTCTTTGCGGTGTGTGTGTTCTATTATCTTTTCTCTTGCTTCTACATCATCCCTCATTCAAAGGCATTGGTTAACATTGTAGAACTCGCATTTAAAAAAAAAAAACTGCCAACATTTTATATTTGACTGTATGATAGTGTTTGAATGAATAAAGAAACCTTGTAGTATACAAAACTTTAGACAGCTATATGTCAATAGTAAAACATTTAAAGATCAATAACAGTTCATGAATTAATGTCCTTTGGACAAAAATTCTATACACTGCTAACTCTGCAGGAAAACCTGGAGCGGTCACTCATTGATTTTCACTTTTAAAAGCATGCAATGTTCAAATCATTTTGAACTAAGTAAGAGTTTTTCAGGGCTTCATTTTAGATTTTATGAGATGCACTAGCAGCTGGCATGGGCGATCATGTAGCTCAGAATTTTTATAACTGGAAACATTGTTAAACAGTGCCTTTAAGTCAATCTTCCATTGCCACATTATGGTTTGCTGGAATAACAACTTCAGTCCACAGGCTTGTATAGAGGCCCAATAAATCACACAATCATAGACACTGGCTTTTTAGAGACTGTATGTTTTCACATAAAGTAAAAGCATGTCGGTCTTTCCATGGTAATGTCCCAACATTTAATGGGATTCACAATCATCTGTCTACTCTGCACAAATTATGAAAGATAAAAGCTGTAATATCTCCTCATAACAGAAGGAGAAATTTAGTATAGCTGCTACATCCCAAAGGGTGCTGAAAGTGTTTTTTTTTTTCTGGTGTGTTATTTCCAGCAGTTACATGTACATCAATCAAACTTAAGATCTTACAACTTTCTTTTCTTTCTTACACTTTGTTTGAAATATTTTTTAATTATTGGGACATTTACTGTGGAAAGTGCCATAACGTTTTCAGAGAAAACGATGGTATTAAAATCTATGCTTTTCATTAGCATTCAGAACATTTACTGACCAGTGGGTGAAATCTTGGCCAAAGATCCTGTGGTTATAGAAAATGAAAGCAAACTTTCTTTATTTTAATTGACAAAATGTAATTTCTAACTTTAAACTGATTGTAACAGCCCCATAATTTTGTACACTTTCACTGTGATTATCTATGCAATATCATCATCTTAAATTAATACGTGCCTTTTAGATATATTTATGCTAACTGCCATCTATAACCGTCATCAGCGTTATAACCTGTCTAACCCACCATCTTCAGCTCATGGGGGAAACTACCACTCATTGTCATGTTTTCAATGTCGCTATCACATCACAAGTTGTAATTAATTTGCATTATCTGTCCCATTCGGGTCGCATTTATATGAGTATTCTCCGTCAAATGAATTCATAAGTCATAGATTGTTTTCACTGGTAGTCAAGAGCATGCAAAATCATATCCCATCTTCCTCCAGTGGGCTTGTACAATTACAGACTGAGGGAACTCAAGATGCTATATTGCAATTTTAGGAAGCAATTGCAATTATTATACGATGCAACATTTATTTTTCTGTCCTTCATTTGTATTCACTGAACCAACACTTGGTTCTGGGCCGAATGCTGTTATTCAACTTGATCTCTCCTTAAAATACCCTTAAAACTGATTCTGCACACACACACAGTCTTGTCGCTAGGCAACATAGTACAGTAATCTTCCTGTCAAGATTTTCATAAGGCTTGCTATGATGGATAGTAAAATGGGAATTGTGGTGTGCATCTGGTGGTTTTTAAGCAAACAGAGACAAATTGAAAGCGTGTCCTGGGACTGTGTTCTTTGTATTTACAGTCAAGTAACATTTGTTCAGCTGATCAAGTTATCCATCCATCTATCCATCACCACTATCCTAAAGAGATGCAAACCTGTATCCTGTTTATTTTCATGCCTCCGCAGTACAGAGCATCATGTTTCAGGGTTGTTCTTCTGGATGTCCATCTGTGTGTGCTTCCAGCCATTTGTCCGTGTGTCCGTCCATCCTTTCACTGTCCTTGTTGTTACTGCGATAACTTACAAACCACTGATCAGATTTGATACAAACTTGGGTCAAGTATTGTACATGTATATGCTGAATTTTTCATGGTGGTTTTATTTTCGAGAATTTTGTGATTAAACAAAGGTGAAGATTTTCACTTTTTGATATTCCTGTACAAAATCAATGCAAATGCAATAAATTGCCAAAATGATCTCTCACGAATTCTCTATCACGGTTCATGGAGCAAAATCATGAAAATATATTTCTGCAAAATACCGGTATTTGACGTTTACAGTATGCATTTTTGGGCAATGATGAACAATAAGATTTCAGAGTTGAAAGGCTAAAGGTCAAAGGTCATGAGGCCTGTTATGTGTCTAGTTACTACAGTAAGATATTGAAGTTAAAAGGTCAAAGGTCACAAGACCTTGTATATATTTGATTTCACCTTGTTACCATAGTGACTTAAGAATCACTGATCAGATTGGGTAAATCCATGCATGAGGCATTGTAATTTAAGTTGACATTGATGGAAGAGTGCAGAGGCATACCCATCGATTGTGAATTAATTTTTTTGTTTCCGCTACCACGGTTCTGTATCCCACCATGCTATACTCATCTTAGTCTAATGATTTAGGAGATACGGGATGTCCTTCAAGTTTGGGACTCTCAAAAATTAATTTATCTCTTGAAATAACTTCAAATTGTGTAATTAGGGTTAACAGATTTTTGAAGTTGTTGCAAAGTTTGGTTTTGTCTGTCCTATTCCATTAAGTGTACATGTACATGTATGTGGTGAGGAATTGGGTATTTGCTGCATCTACACTTTGAAAGAGATTCATCGGTTACTTGCATACTCTCTCATGTTGGCTATCAAAATACATCAAATCATTCTTTATTTTCTGAAATTAAACCATTCATCTAGTCAGACCTATAAGTACATGACTGCATGTGATTGTGCAAAATACAATTTAATGATATAGATGTATGACCAATTTCTCAAGTAAAATGATATGTGAAGATTTTTGAATAGTTGCATTCTATACATTATTCTTCTATCTGTTATTTTCATTATGCCTCTGTGTTGCAGATGTTGGGAGCCTTTTGTATTCGGGTTGTTTATCTGTCCGTCCGTACACCCTGACTTTGTTATCTACCAAACCTGGTGTAGATATCGATCATACTTGGCCTAAACAAGGTCTAGATTAGTGATTAAATTTTGGGCAAAATCTGTAAGGGGTCAAGGGTCAAAGGTCAATTGTTATAATTATTATTTTTTTAAATTGGCACATTCCATGGTTGTCCAGTGGTATTGTGGCGTGTTACTAGTGTTAGTAATGGGAAGAGGTTGAATATCTTTGCCAAAATATTAAAGCCGAAGTGTAGTTTTGATTGATCAGATGACTTTTTCATCAATCTTTTACAGAGTAATGTGTTGTAACTCCAGACATCAGAAAATAATGTCAAACCTCCTGATAATTATTTTAGTGACAAATCGTGATTTTTTTAATTATCAGAGAGCAGATATCAGTATTTCCTATGGCAAAACAGTTTGCCCCTCAACTTTTGTATTTCTTTTAATTGTTCAAAAATGGGATTTAATAGATGATATTGGTCTATCTAAAAATACTGTAGTAGCAAAAAAGACATTTTCCCCATTTACCAAAACTGTACTTGGGCTTTAAGGTCAAAGGTCACTGAATTTTTAATTATTTTTTGATGTTCCAGGATATCTTCACCAGGGAGCGTTCAATGTTGATGCTGCTTGGTAGGAAAATTAATGATCATTAATAAGTTAATAGTTAATAGTTAATAGTTAATAAACTGATTATTCCAGGTATATTATTTGCTGCTTGTGTCCAATGGTGGTGTGGTATCAATGGGAAGCTCAGTAATAAGCAATGACCTATAAATGAAGGTCAAAGGTCATGCTAGCCACTAATTGTTGAAGAATTGTGGGGGAGGTGGAGGCATACCGTGGACTGCATAACAGTCAAATTACTCTTGTTTCATAGTGTATCTTTGCGTAGTGATCAACAGTGTAATATGAATATGTGTATATTTGTTTCTTTGCTCTTTGGTCATTTTTTGCAGGCCCCCAGCAGTTTGCTAGAAGCCCTAGAGCAACATCTGGCATCCATCGAGAGCAGCAAAAAATCCAACTGGAACAAGTAAGTCTGTTACACTAGTGTGAGCAAAATTGGGTTCATTTCTTCCATCTCCAGTTAATTAAAAGTAAAGCAAGTAAATATGATTAGATGAATTTGTTGATCACTTTATACATTATGTGAGAGAAAGAGAAACAAAGACCTCCTCCAGTCAATGGGCCTGGCAAGGATAGGACAGGTGATGAGAAAGAGCAGGCTGAGATGGTATGGTCATGTGGCTAGTAGAGAAGAGATCTGCTAGCTCCAGAGAATACTAAATTTCACAGTTGTTTGGAAGTATCCATGTGGGAGACCTCACAAGACATGGGAGGAAACAATCAAAGAAGACAGAAAAGCGTTGAACATTACCCACGTTGACCCAAATGATAGGACAGTATGGAGGAGAGCCATCAAGGAAATGAACTGTCCAACCCCACAAAGTGGGAAAAACAGACTTTAAACGTTAATGATGATTACAGCTTCAGCAAGAAAAGTAACGAAAATTGAAAAACAAATATCAAAGGTGTAAAGGTTAATGGTCAGAGGACAATGACGTATGCATGAATTTATCTCATCCCAGTCACATTTATGTGAATTTGTACATTATAAATGATGTTAGTTTATTTGGTTGAAAATATCATTTTGGGGTGTGAAATCATAGATACAGTCTTTAAAGCAGACGAATACCAATGTATACACAACCTGGACTGTAAATCTTGGTTGAAAGGATTTGTCTTGGATTTGTTAACTTCAGGAGAATCAAGCGTGAACATACCAGTATTGAATTACTCTTGTGCCCTGATAGAAATTGATCCCATAGAAAGCTACAAAATAAATTTGCGTGTTCTAATGGACCTGATGGTAGTTCTTTTAAAATGAGTGAACTTTTGACCACAGAATTTTCACTGTAGAATCTTTGCAGAAATAATTGGATTCTAGAATTTCCCCCAATTTCAGGACTATCACCAATCATGCTATTTGCTAGTGTTGTATCAATAAGGTTATTTTGCTATCCGACACCAAACTTCAATATCCCAACGGTTTCCAAATAACCTAAACAACAGATTGCCTGTCATAATATTTGTATTTGCTGTTGATGTTCAGATAATCCCCACTGACAAATGAAGAGTTACAATCCTGTGAGCATGTACTTGCTAAACTACCTTATGTACCAGAGTTCACAAGGGGGCAAAAAAATACTTTAAAAAGATGACTCTTCCTTCCTTGCTAAATTGATAAAACTCACCATTAAACCTTGCCCCCCATACCGACCTATTACATACTTCACATTCCAAATAGGGATAGAGGTCAAACTTTCTCCCCCAGAAGAGTCCTAATGACCTTCCATAATATACCGACAGCACTTGAGAGTTGAGTGAGATGAACTTATGAACTTTGTACACATACTTTCGAATAACCTTCGTGACAGATTCATAACCGGTTTCAGTTTTGAAGGTCGGTGGCCGGTCGGTTAACCGTATTGATACACTTTTACTATTTGCCTTAATTGCCATTTAATCTTTTCTACCATTTGTTCTAGGGCCAACACCATGCAGACCGTGGTCAATGCGTTCTCATCATCCTTGCAATCTGTGGATGACACTGAGAAGAAGAAAGCACTGGAGGATGAGAAGGCAAGACTAGCAGCACTCAAGGCATGAATTTCTCCTTTTATTATTTTATCCTTCCAAAAAAAAGGCTTTCCTTACCTTACACCCTGCCATTTTCCTTTTTGTCATTCATTCAATCGATCAATCTAGCAATCAAGCGAGCAATAATAATAATAATAATATACAACATTTATGTAGCCCCTAATACAAAAGTTTCTAGGTTCTGTAGGAATTATCACATCTTAAAAACACACAATATTTAGAAGGTACTTGTACAACCCATCCCAATTTAAAGATCCACCTGGGTGAGGCCCGGTAGTCTTTTGCTGCTCTGTCCCCTGACAATTTGGGGGACATGCCCCAGTCAGTACATAATTCACAGGAGCTCTAGCATTTAGGGTACCCAGCCCCACACAGGTGGCCAATGAGAATGATGGGTGGTTACAAAATATACACAATAAGATTAGTATAACTCTTAACAGACGGCATTACTGGAAAAGGTGAGATTTAAGGAGTGATTTGAATGTGTCCACTGAAGAGGCTTCATGAATGTGGAAAGGGAGCTGGTTTCAAAGTATAAGACCAAGAACAGAGAAGGCATGATTGCCATATTTTGTCATAGTTGAGGCCCGGGAGACAATTGTAGATGAGCAGTTGAATAAGAATGGAGAAGATGTTGGAGTGAAATGAAGGGATAAAAGCGAGCAAGCAAGCAAGCAAGCAAGCAAGCAAGCAAGCAGTCAGATAATTAATTTCAACCACTTTTGAAATTTAAAAATGAAAAACTAGATAATCTTCACACATACATGTACATAAGCATTAATGTCCAATGAGTTTCCACCTACACCTCTTTGGTTTGATTGTTACATTATCTGACATCTGATCACCAGCTGATCTGCTGTATCTTGAAATTTATCACACCCTGCATGGTTATATGCCACACTCAGCATGTTTCTACCTCAATAATAACCATGCTTGATAAATGTTCCTACCACTCTTCTCGTTGCCCTCATTTGTTCTTGGTACTTGCTTGTCCAGCTAGTTATCACCACTGACACTTCCCTGGTAAGAATGTCTCCCCTAAACCCTTCCATTGTCATGCCTCCGCCACAAAGTGGGGCTGAAGACATAATGTTTTCAGGTTGTCTGTTTGTCCATCTGTCCATCCATCAACTGTGCCCTGAACAGAGTTGGTGGATTATGTTTTAGGGTTGTCTGTCAATATTTGTATCTGTCCACACCAGTGGTGTATCAGGGTTCGTACGGGTCTGGGAATTTCTAGAAAGTCAGGAAATTTGAAAATACTTTTTTCAGAAGCAAAAAGTCAGGGAAAGTCAGGGAATTCATCAATTTCTTCTGGAAAGTCAGGGAAAATCATTTATTCATGACATTTTGAAAATGACCCTTGATTGGTATTGCGATGATGTATTTTTACAAGGTTTAAATATGTACAAATGGTCATGGAATTTAGAGTTCTCTGCTCTGGAAAGTCACGGAAAAGTCAGGGAATTTTGAAAATGTGTAAGTGTACGAACCCTGTGTATCTAAGTCCAGCCTTGAGACCAAATTGTGGTGGTCTTGGTCTCGGTCCGAGTTACCTGTACAAACCCTATGGAAAGGTTGTGTTTCGGGGCGGTCTCGGTCTTGGAACCTGTGGTCTCGGTTACAACACTTCACCATACACTTCTTATCTCATTATTAAAGGGAGAAAGCACCAGCAACTAACAGGCATAAGTTAAGAAAATATTTGAGTTCTTGCCAACCAATCAGATCGCACCTGTAGTCGTGTACTGGTCTGGAGCTGACCATGCGTGACCGATGCATGCCACCTGACGTGTGTTAGTCGCACCGTGGTAATGTATGTACTATTTGAATTGATAAGCTCCTCCCCCCTATAGCTGTTTCTGCAAGTTTTATCCCGGGATAAAACTTGAAAAGACGTAAAATAAACACAAATTAACTTATTTATAGGGCCTTGCTGAGGGTGAGTATCACACAGTTCCCCTTATTTAGGCTGTCTTTATCACCATGTACCATAATCCTCACAATACTCACAATGTCCTTTTTTTTTCTTAACTTATGCATGTTAGTTGCTGGCTCCTTCTCCCTTTAACATAGCTTGAGCCTTCCGGGCAGATTTTGATGATACATGACCCAGGTGTACACCATGAACTTTAGGTGACCAGAAGTGTTCTCTCACAGGAACCAATTAAATTGTAATCACTCTCATTATGGTATTTGAAGTCAGGTGTATGGAAACTAGAATCAAGTTTTTGAATTCAATTGCGATTTTCAAAATTATAGTCTAGAGATGTTTTCTAATAACGATTCTGCCAACGCACTGCACGTCGTGACGTCCAAAAAGACTGCTCATCAGCATATGATTTAGTGGCTTTGAATTTTGACCTAAATTGTTTGACAGTCACTGCTTGATTAGGTCGGCAACTGCCCAAGCATTAAGTGTTTTTTGGGGTTACATAAAAATTTGGGAAGTGACGCCCGAATTTTAACTCTGCGCTAAAGCTTCAGTGGCGACCGAGCGATGCCTGGGTAAAATTGGCTAAAAACTCGCCACCTGGTTACCGAGTAGGCAAATTTGGGGGTTGTGACTGCACTAGCTTTAAGGTGTTTATTTTAGTGTGACCCAATTATTTGTTTAGAGTGCTTTTGGAAGTCCATGATACCCTCTGTTAATGGAAATTGGCATCACTGGGAGTTGATATCAGGAAGTGTAACATTTTCAGGAAATAATAGAGAGATTTTGTCAAAGGTCACAGGATTGTGAATCTCACATAAATGTACATTTTCTCCAAAAAATTCAAGTAAGAGTATTGTAGAGTCATGTGGTTTGGTAATGATAATATTTAATTCTTAGAAACAAATAATGTGGTCCATAAAAGTAGTCTTTATACTTGTGAAAAGTGAATATTTAACTGAAATTATGAAAATTTAAAATTTAATAACTAATGATTATAAAAAAAGAGAGTCTAAAGCATTTATTTGAATTTGTCAAATACTGTGATTGATCTGTTTTGTGCTGAGCTCATTCTATAATGTTGTTGCCATTTTTCGAAGTAAATTAGTTGTAAGTATTTCAACAATTCTGCCAACAAATGTAGGTTAGAGGTCAATAAAATATACATGAATAATATCAGTAACTGGGTGCAATTCATTTTGTTATACCCCCGCCAAACAAAGTTTGAAGGGGGTATATAGGAATCAGCGGACGGTCGGTTCGCTGCAAATCATGCGGATCGAACTACTTCCTCATTTTTTGACCAATGTTAATGAAATTTGGCACACACATTGGCCTTGGGGCGAAGATGTGCAAGACTCATTTTTTGAATGCGTTGGAAATTGCATTGCCATGGTAACGGCATATTATGGCAAAAAATCAGGTAAAAACATTGCGGATTGAACTTATTCCTTAGTTTTCGACCGATGCTCACGAAATTTGGCACACACATTGGTCTTGGGGTGAAGATGTGTAAGACACATTTTCTGAATGTGTCGGAAATTGCGTTGCCATGGTAATGGCATATCATAGCAAAAACTCAGGTAAAAAACATTGCAGATCGAACTACTTCCTTAGTTTTTGACCGATGCTCATGAAATTTGGCACACACATTGGTTTTGGGACGAAGATGTGCAAGACACATTTTTCGAATGTGTCAGAAATTGCGTTGCCATGGTAATGGCATATTATGGCAAAAAATCAGGTAAAAACATTATGGATCAAACTACTTCTTCAGTTTTTGACCAATGCTCATGAAATTTGGCACACGCATTGGTATTGGGGCGAAGATGTGCAAAACACATTTTTTGAACGTGTCGGAAATTGCGTTGCCATGGTAACGGCATATTGTGGCAATAAGTCAGGGACGTGATGGGGCGGGGGTAGTAATCACCTTCTGTGATATTTTTAGTTAATTCAAATATTTTGCTATGATCCAAATGGAGCCTGTAAAGTGTATTGCATTGGACAGATGAAAGTTGACTGCCTTGAGTGTATGCCCTGAACAGGTGGTGGATTGCTATTTCCTAGACTTAGCATTAAAGGTCACAAGTAATGTTGGGTATGACGCATCGTGGAAGACGGCAGACATAAGACTGACTAATGGGGTCAGAGGCCTACCCATTGACAGCAATGCATCACATGGATCTGACTTGTTCCTGCAAATATTATTGCAAGTTTGTGGTAGTGGAATAGCAGGACACAGTGCAATATATTTTCTGACAATTTTATGTGACATTACTGTTGCACAATAACTTTTATAGGCTTACATGGATTCGCTTGAAATTAGACACGTGCAAAATGAAATGTTTGCCATCAAAATATTCAAGAGTCAATAGTATTAAGAACTCAAAGAAGCGCATGTAGGCTGCCAAATATCCAAATGGAAATAGTGTAAATAGTTTTGAAAATATATTTTTCTGCTGAATTTTTTTCAGAGAAAATTCTGTAACTAGCATTCTGTTTATTGGTTAATATACTATGTGCAAGTTGTACAAATTCACTTTTATGTAGCTGATTTGTGTCACTTAAATTGGGAGAATTTTCTTGGAAATAGTTGACTTCTTTATGGAAATTGCTATTCAAATTGAAGAAAGTTAATTATTTCCTAAATTTAGTGTGCATACATACATGTACACATGTACATCATACTAGATGACTGATTGAACTAATGTATGTATTAAATAGCACGAATTGTTTGCTTGGTAGCAGTTGTACACTTTTCACTTACCGGTAGATATCGGACAATGTTGCTCTATTCTAACTCCACACAAGAGCATGAATAAACAGATACAGATTAAAGGTAAAGTTGCCATTTGAATGCATTAGATCTGAATTTTGTAACAAGTTGATCATGTGAGGATTTCTTTTTTCAGTAACTCGGGCAACAGCATTTTGAAAATCTTACAATAAGACAATATCAACTATCACAGAAAATATGTAACATCAAGTCATATTTTGTGGGTGATTAGTTTCAATCTTGTTAAAACTTGTAAAACGTTTAGTTGAATTTGTCTTGATATTTTGATAAAATTTAGACTTCAGTGGAAGTCTTTGACAATTCATGTACAAATAATACAATACAATACAATACAATACAATACAATACAATACAATACAATACAATACAATACAATACAATACAATACAATACATTTAGTATTTACAGTACATGTATGTACCCCAAGATGCACATTCCCTGCACTTGCACAATGTGGATGCTAATATAAACATGGCTACATATTGAATTCCAACAATTAGGGAAATCCCCTCTCCAGCTGTGAAAAGTTTGAAAAGGATAATATACAACATCCCCACAACTGATTTTAAAGTGAAGTACATGATGTACTGAGATACATGTGCATGTATTTTGAGAAATGTACTATGTACATGTTGTATTTAATTGTAGGTTGTATATGCATTGATTGGAATTCCCAAAACTTATTCAATTGTCCACATCTATACCCACCAATTTTCAGTTTCCATTCTGATCAGTAAATCTTGTGTGCCGAGTGTCTCCACTGAACAGTACACATTTTTCTCTTTTAAAGTTCATAAAGGTGGTACTTTTTCTAAATATTTCATTGGAATTTCAATGATATATATTTCTTTTGGCATACCTTCCTGCAATCCAAACCTGTTCTCAACGATTTGGCCATATCTGGGTAATTTCTTTGATGAATCCTCCAAAAATAAGGCAAATTCAGCAGTACTACCACTAACCTCTGTAACCCTACATGTATCTCTGCACCAGTACAGTATTTCAATGCAAGATATGCGTAGGATTTATCTCATGTAAATGCAACTCCAAATATCAGTTACTAATCTCAAATGTGAAGGCTTTGTGGTTTAGTGGTAAGGCTTTTGCATGCCTAAAAATCAACATTGTGTAAATACATTGGTGTGTAGAAACAATATCATTTAATATTTATTTCTTGGTGGATTTTGATTTTGTTTGTTTTACAGGGGTGTGTGAAAGTTCAGCTTTTTTTTGTTTTTAATTTTCAGCTTATTTTCACCTTTTTGTGAATTTTCTTTGTACAAAATTAGGAGCTTTTGCAATTTCAGCTGCTTTTTTCAGCTCTTTCTGTTTATGGTCGCTCACAGCCCTAGTTTTATCTGATAGGGCTTGGTAGGGGCTTTTCAAATTTCCACACAGAATTTTGCAATTCATTTTTATTATGCTAATTTACAAAAGATCAATGAAAAATGACCAAAAAAAACCCCTCCCGTGAAATCCTGAAAGGGCATAATTTTGAAATCTAAAATTGTGGGATGAAGCAGAGATATATATTACATATGCGTAACTTTCTTGTTTAACATATTACCTTTCTCAACTCAGGAGCATAAATGGGTACCTGAGAGGACTGGGAAAGCAATTATAAATGAAGTAAGTTTCTGAGCTCCTTACAGGTAGATGGAGTAGGTATACTCCCCAAAGAGAGGAAGGGGTGCACAATTGTGCAAGGCTGACGTGAATCCTAGGATCAGGGTAATGATTAGAGCTGTAGGTGGTCGTTTAACAGTTCGGTTTCCGTTTTCATATATTGGGTTTCGTTTACTAGTATCCGTTGGCAATGATACGTGTAGAATGATTTTTAAGTATATTAAAGTACTAACATTTCGTAACATTTATATCAATATATTTTTACCACATAGTCCAGCCGTCCACCATAGTTGACCCAGAAAATACTCTTGGAAACTAGCACGCACACTGCATGCAGTATGCATGCATTCACGAAACACACTCATAGAGGCTGAAGTGATATAGACTGTATAAGAATAGACTATTATTAATGTTTGATTAAGATTGGTTGAAAGTCTCGTTCCAAATCCCACCTCAAGGCCCAGGCAGGTGCATACAGTACAACATTACAATGGGAGCTTCGAACCAGCACATAGTAGCTGCGCTGTATAAATTTTTGTTTATCATTATTTTTAACAGTCTAAATCCAGCCTTCCTATTGTAATCAATGCCCTTCACTTGAACCAACAGGAGCAGAGACTGAGGGAAGCAGAGGTCATCATCCCAGCAACGTCCACCCCTGTCGCACACAGCACACCCCCTGCACCGGCCTCGTTTGCACCGGCCCCGGCACCGGTCCC
>JZLH01S0168900.1:22251-33496 GCA_001188425.1 Eucidaris tribuloides | reverse complement strand
AAATTTCGTAATGTAAATGGCCGCAACACGTATTCGTGCAATAGATTACTACAATGGATACTATAATAATTCAGCAACACCAAATGTTATTATCCAAGCTAATTTTATTTGGGGCACTATTCGAAAGTTTTTAAAGTGGTGATATTACATTGGGTTGAATGCCTACGACTACTTATACTTAAGGAGATCCGAAATTCGTAATGAGTATTAAGTTTCAAATAACATAGTTATTCTTTACTACACTACATTGTCCTTCGTGTCATTTACAGATGACTTTAACAGGTTGATTCCCATACCGATCCTTATATTCTTTTATAAACTTAAAATGACGAATCATTTTGGGCCTATCGCTTGCAATGTGACGCCAGCCCTGATCATTTCCACATTTGTATCACTAATAAAAATCTTTCACGGTTCCAGCTAACAGCGATAGCATCACTGAATAGCAGATGCTCAGCTTGCAAAGTTCGGTTCACAAATGCATATCTTGAATGAAAACGGTAAAACTTTGATGGAACGTGCCGAACACGTTCCCTCCAGTGCTTCTACGCAATAACTGTATTCGACAATCAAATCCAAATTTGCCAGGATGCCATTTTAATAACCAAATCTGCAACCGCTCGTATGGGAAATCTCCGCCCAGTGATTAGAAAGGTGAATTAGCATTGAGTATTTATCATTAATTTGCATCGTCACTGATATGGGTGTGAAAACCTGATGCCAAAACCCAGAAGCGAATCTACGGGGGGAGGGAGGGGGGGGGGTTTAAGTGCCTTACGATACAGAAGAAGATGCGAATTATTCCTCGTTGTTTTTACACAAGCTGTCACGTTATACTACGCTTATCAAGGCTACGGTGTTGACATGTTAATGCCCGCTTGTAATTTCTAAAAAGAACAATGAAGAAGAAAACATATGGTATCCTCGTATCCTGACAGTAAGAAATGAACAGCAGATCCTCCACACGTACTCATTTTACGGATCTCGTAGTGTTATACTTTCCATTTTTCATTTGACTTTCTCCCATTTTATTCTTAAGACATAGGTTGATATTGTTTACAAATCACTCCCCATTCGCACCAAGATCATACCATTTACATAAAGCTTTGAATCGTTGTCTACTAACTCTACTCATGGCCGAGTATTCGTGGTACCATTGATGAAGGCTGCCCGATGACGACGCTTAAATTTTGAGTAACAGCGGTATACTGACATATTTTTATCAAATAATTTATTGCATAATAATCAAACAATTTTACAAAACAAATGTAAATACATTACATGTAACTTAAACAAAACATATTTCATTTCCTCCAATTACGGTATTCACAGAAATACATAACCTTTTGGAATTACACCTTTTTTCAATATTCAGACGATTATAAATTGATCGATATACTGACATGTTTGTTACAAAAGCAATGCTATCATTCCACCAGAGTCTTTGCCTTCCTCCGTTTATCTTAAATGATATTTTTCCAAGCAAACATGATAGATTTTTCCAGATTCGTGAAGCTTTTAACATTTTCAATTTTAAACAAATACAACGAACAGAACATTTGTAACATTAACACCCGTTTCAAAATACTACACGCATTAATTGAGGGGGTCGGCGGAACATAATGCTAACCTTCACTTTTGTGAAAATTGAGCTACACATGTTTTCATGATCCTTATCCACAACTCTAGTTTATGTAAAAATATGATATTTGAATTCGACCAATAAGATGGTCAATAAAGATTGACATCCTTTTCCCCGAAAAAAGTATCAACTTTTCAGCAGCAATATAAAGTCAAACCACAATTGTCAAGATGGTGACCCGCATGCATTCAATCAGCACCCAATCTGAAGAAGGCACAGCTGCGGAGAGTGAAAGGACCGTATCTTTAGAAGGAAGAAGCGATTCGGAATCTTCTTATAACCCTAATTCCTCAGATATCTCTGATATGAATATGAATATGAATATGAGATAAATGTTTTCGAGTGTTAAATCACTTTGTAGTTCAATTGTGAATATTGTTGTGCTTTCTGGGTTAGCACTATATTCATCCTAAATTTCAGAGCGACAAGTTTTTTGGACATTTACAATTTCGGTATGAAACACAGGTAGCTGGTAAAACAAGACGAATCATCAGATTTTTAAGCATTTACTTCAGTCATAATGTATAATAAGTTTGCTTATTGCAAATTTTAAAGCAATTCTCACCCTTTTTTTTTGCATGTGGGTTAGCACTATTTTCATGCTGAAATGTAAAGAAAAAATATTTGTTTTGTTTTTTGAAAATTGTTTAGAAGCATCCCAAGAATCCACCTCATTCGATAAAGTAGCACTTTGGTTAGTCTGAATTCAGACTCCGTCTCTGCGAAGCAGAGGCCGGCCGCGAAGCGGAGAGTAGAAACATTTATTTTGCTGGTCTACGCAATACGTCTGGCAGCCAGACTACACTTTGGTGAATAAATCTTGAATTTGATGATGACAACATTTTCTATGGGATTTTGCATGTATTTACTGCAGGAGAAATACAGTGCTAACTGATTTTATGTCAGAAATGACATAAAATATACTTTGTCATAATCTGTGTTCTCTGTATTCAAAGAAGATCATAGGTTATATTTACTCTTTCATATGACTAAATTTTTAAGACACTTGACCAAAGTCTGTGATTTATGGATTTTTTCAAGCTTTAAAAATCGATTATCTGAAAATGACACTTTTGTGGTTTAGCACTATATTCCGCCGAACCCCTCGATTCAATTTGCCAATTAGGATGTAATTTTGTATACCAAACCATAAAACTTCGTCACATCATTCAGTAGTAATGGTATTTCATCCTTTACTTTCTTATGGCATATATCATTACCCAACGTCGTTTAATTCCATGAGAACTACCATCTCTTAGGACCGCAGGTTAAACAGCGAATGACGGAGATTAAGACACGGATGTTACGAGACGGCCAGTCCTGAATGAAAAGAAAACAATATACATAATATTACAAAAACAATCGAGTGAAATTGTTTGCCATGTTTTTATTTGAAATATTAGTACAGAAACTTGGTAGGTATATAGTAATTCTTTACTTGATATTAACTTTCCATCCTGAACATGAAATTTTTTGAATATAAACAAAATGGCTAAGGGCCCACTTCACGAATCCAGGTAATGAATGCGCTGACATTACATACTTAAATACAAAGTTTCATGACATTTTAGCGGTAATTACATGCAATTGATCCAAACCCCAACCTTAAAATAAACCTAACTCCCACGTTTAACCCTAACCCTTTTATGAACTGAAAACCGAATGGCATCCAGAACCTGGATATTTTGCGTGCGGAGATATTGTTACTCGAGCAACAGTGACTATATGTGGGGTAACCAGTACCCACACAATGTAAAGGATACGCCGAACAGATTGCAGATATGCAAACAGACGGTAAACTGGAATGAATGCCTATTTAGTTTATTCGTTAATGAAGATTTATAAGATGATAAGTGCAGTCAAACGTTTGTATAGGGGCCAATACAGAGAAAAAACAAAAACGTATGTGACCAATATGGCTACAATTGCCAGATTGGCAGCCAATAGATGAAGGTTCATTGCATTTTAATTTCTGTCATAATATGAGCTGGCTTCGTAGCAAATATGCGCGTAAATATACCACTTTTGACACATGATATATGTTGATACGGGAGATTAGAGGTAACAATGAACACGCAATGCAGGCAATTGGTTTAGAATCAGTTATTTTTTTTATTAATCAGCTAGCAAACCAATCATTGGTTAATTAAGCTTCATCTGTTCATGGCCATTGCCAAGTTAACAAGGATTTTTACAATGATCAGGGGATACAAAATCTGTGGCTGTTGACTACGGCGCTGTGACAACTGTAGACAGCTTGGGGGTGACTACTTTAGACAGAGTCTTCACCCTAATATTATTTCTGAGAAAATTTCCAGTGCCACATAATTGGCCACTGTAGATGGTGGTCGCTAAGACGGGTTTGACTATATTCCTCTTGTAGTACCACTGTTGTGATAACTCACCCGTCATGATCTCTTGTGCTAGGTCGAAGAAACCAGCCACGAGTAATTTGTCGCTCAGTTCTCGACGATTCTTCTTAATATAATCCGATCCCTTTTGTTTTCTCCATTTGATCAGCATTTGCGGTATATCTCCCTCGTATGCTTTGATTTCACCCTGTTTGAATCCGAGAACATCACCGAGGACGTCAAGTTGGGCATCAGGAATCAATTTCCCGATCAAATCAAGTCTCTTCTCATCCGTCGTTTTATTCCGAATCTCTCCTGGGAACAATGGATACAGGAACACGTAAAATTGATAAACTTAATTTCTGAATTACATTATATTGTCCACACGCCGGTTTCACTGTTGAACACGGCGAGGGAGTGTGTGAATGGAATAAATAAATCACAACTTTGGAGTAGATTGAGATGGTCAGTTATGCCGGCCAGAGCAAGGGTACTAGTGTATTGTTATAGTGTTGACTAAGCTAAATATAGAGGACGCTAGAATTGTTTTAATGTATGTATTACTACTGTGTGTTACAGATTCTGTTAGGGGGCATAGCCAGAGATATAAACTAAAACAAGTGGATGTGCAGCTACGGATGTGATGTGTGTTGGAGCATTGCATTTATTCTCCAAGTTGTCACAAATATAATGTGTGTGCGTGTGTGTGTGGTGTGTGTGTGTGTGATCACCGTTTAATATGACAACCAAGCGTTATGGAAAGTATAGAATTAATTTTTAACTTGTAGCACTTATTATAACTTGAGAAATGGTCTAGGTCCCGGGTGCAGGTCGGACCGTAATACAAGTAAAATTATGTTCTAATCTGCCTAAATGTTTGTAGTCCAGTGGGAATTATGACAATCTAGTAATCAGATGGTTCTGAATTTCGACCCCAACCAAAATCCACCTGTAATTTATCTCAAGAGTTACTTATTAATATCCACGTAGTTTCGCCTATTTCATGCTAGGTGAAAGGCAAATGAAATATCACTGACTATTTAAAAAGTAACGGGCTCGATTGTAATTTCTTTCTGTAGAAAGGTAACACATACAAACAGAATTAGGGACAACACCCTGCATCAGCCAGCTGGACATCTAAAAGTGCTGGAATGATGGCATTCTACTAGTGGGGGCAATTGGTAAAATCATAACCCAGTGCGTGATTTGTTATTGTTGGTTACATAAGCCTATTAATCCACCCAGACTTGGTCAATATCCGCTCATAATTTTGTAGTACATTTCAATGTTAATGAACCGTGGCGACATGGGCGAAGTTAGCTTTTCTGGTATGTACCAACAAAAATCTCCGTCCCGTTTCGTCCATCCTCCAAGCTGAATTGAACCTGAAGAATGAATAAGGTCTACAACCTCAACAGCAAAACCATAAGAGTATCAACGGATTAATTGACAAAAAAAATGGGTGAAAGGGAAAGGAATATTTGCAAACCCACAATGGTAGTGTTAATGGAAATTTTGATTATTTCAAGACCGTTGTGACACTCGCTTGACCCAACACATTCAGAATATTGCAGAAGGATTGTTTTGGTAGAACATAAAACTAATCATACCATATACACAACGATTTTGTTCATAAATACCAGATCGTTGTGGTTGCCTTTGAGCATCGCCATTGTAACACGCATATTGTATGTAGTAACTTAAATGTACGGAGCATCTTTCAAATACCTGACACGATTTCATACGCCAGCGTTAACATGTCCAAACCGTCGAAGGTGTTGATCAGTGCTGTCTGATAGTTGTACAAAGGAGGATGTATGTTATTCCGCCAATACAGCAGCAATTCCTTCGTGTTTTGGTAGAAGTCTCTTTCAGGAGTAACAACGTGGTCAATTTCATGCTGTTTCAATCCAAGATTTGTCCCGAGTTGAACGAGGTTTTTATATTCGATTCGATGCGCTAGTAGCTGAAGATAGTCAGTGGTAATTTTTCCTAAAAAAAAAAAATTTAAATTACAAAATAACAACTTTAATTTTAGCACTTTATTTGGCTTCAAACTATGTGAGGGGATCCAACTTTCAACGCCATGACGTATGATAGAAAAAATAATTTGAAAAGCAAAAAAAAAAATAATTACGTTTCAAAGAAATATAATTGTTTCATGAATCCGTAGACCATATAAGAATGAAAAAATGGTGAAACAATCTACTGCATGAATGCGCGCTTGACAACCATCCAAGCCACATACTTATTTTCCCACACGTAAGACATAATTGGCTTTTGTATCTGCCTGTGATGTTTGGTTTATATACGATTGTAGTAGATGACTAGTTCAAATCCCCCTGTTTGTTTGTTTGTTTGTTTGTTTGTTTTGTTTTGTTTTTGTTTTTGATGTGTTTAATAAATTACAGAACAGCCGTTTTCGATCATAAACTACATAGGGTGTCATTTGAAACAAGAGTGTCGCTGGGGCGGGCACATAATACTCCCGCCTGTAACGCGGAAAATGGAGTTAACAAGGGTAAGATGAAAACATGTCACTGTGACCTTGAACTTTGACCTTTCGACCTCAAAATCAATAAGCTTCCTGGGATCTATGCTAGTATTATACACACCAAGTTATATGAGCCTAGGTTAAGTTAAACTGAAGTTATGGCGTTTACATCTCGCAAGGGTAAGATGACAACATGTCACTGTCACAAGAGTAAGATGAAAACATGTCACTGTGACCTTGACCTTTGACCTTTCGACCAAATTATACGAGCCTAGGTTAAGTTAAACTGAAGTTATGGCGTTTACAAGGAAAAGTTAACGGACGGACGGACGGACAGACAGATGGACACCGAGCGTGATACCATAATACGTCCCGTAGACGGGCGTATAAAAAATCTGATAACGATTCATTTGACTTCAGTCGATAAATTATTCCTTTCATCCTAAACGATTCTGTTGTTGATTTGTACACGAAATTAATTTTGTTCAGTTTTTGTGCAATAATGAAAGACACGTAAAAAGAAAATCATCATCCAAATTGTGACATCCAATGTTCTTCGGGTTTTGTAATTAAGATAAATTATTTGTATGTAGGTCTTTTGCACAAGCTATGATGGGTAATGACAGTCGAGATTCCAGTCACGGGCTGTAGATCACTTCGTTGCAGTCGAGGGTAAATACCTACACACCCCAATGTCAGTTTCCTCATATTGTCCAGCACCTTGCGCTATTACATCGTATACAGTATATACTCTGCCTGCCCACTCCGATCATCAGTTAAATAACGACGGATGGATCACGGACGGACAAGCCAAAAACATGACACCTTCGACCCGTTCGATGCGGAGGTACAAAATCGTGAATATATATACTACATCTACAAGAAAATCGTTTTTAAATGCTTATGTATCGATAGTGTTCTAATGATAATCATCTTTATTTATTAGCTTACTTTCCGTAATGTCGTTGGCAACCTCAGTTTGTTTCACTTTTCGGAGTCCCTTACTTGTTGCAGACAAAAAATCCTCATCGCTTGATTTAGTCTTCCTGTTCTGGAGCACATCCAAAGTTCTGTAAGTGCCGTATTTTTTTCGATAGCGTTTCACTTCACTTTCATCCACTTGCAGTGCTTTTGCAAGGCCAGTGACAACGTCTTCCGTGAATTGTGAAGCTATGACACAAAGATCCCCAATACCTACATGATATCCTGAATAATTTGAACAATTTGGAATTGAAACAGATAAAAATATGTTTTCATTTTCTCGTGCAATACTGATAGTCATTACGATACTCTGGCTTCCCCAACGGTAATTCAGTTCATAAGGATAATTGGGGACATATATTATATATTATATATATATATAATATATATTATATATATATATATATATATATATTATATATATATATATATATCCCCAATTATTCTCATGACTGAATTACATTGTGACAGGCTCGCTATTTAAAGATTCGATGTTACTCCTAAGGAAGTTAACAATACTAAATCCCCTCCCGATTGCACCTGATTTTGTTTTCGCTTTTAAAACATCCCCCTTAAAGAGTGAAGTTTCCACTCATTTAATAAAACATAGTACGTCAATACGTCGATCCCATCTATCACCATATTATTACTGATTTTTTTTTCTTCACATCGTACACTCTGCTATCATTTTTCAATTGATTTTATTAACTTTTCAGTGTCTGTAGAGTTGAGAAAAACATGTTCCTTCTTTGAGAATAAACATGACTAAGGTTTGTCTACATGTTTTTATGTCAACATTGTCCATCACACCATATTATACATACCGATCAGGGTAGCCCTTGCAATGTCGTTGAATCCTGCTTCTGTAAGCATGTCGAATGCTGCATGGTAACGAATTGTAGTATCTGCTGGAAATTTGTTAGTGATAATTTCTCTGATCAATCTGTTAGTACCGCTTTCGACACTTTGTTCATTGTAAACCTTCTTGTACTGCAAGAGTTGACGGTCATCCAAACCCAATGCTTGCATGATAGGAAAGACATCTTCCAAGAAAAGCCGAAACGCAATATCGACAGCTTTAACCAGGTATAGATCGCGATTTGTCACATTCAAAAGTAGAAGTCCCATTATGGTACGATCCAATATCATAAAACCTGCAATAAGATTTGATGTGGAGATATAAACAATCACTTAAAAAAATCGTCATTGGTAACGAAATGTTACGCCTGTTGGTATGTGGTAAATGGTAAAAGCTATAGTAAATGCTGTGGTAAATGGTATGTCGAAGGTGTGTATATGGTGTGCACTGAATGGTAACTGGTGTTCTTGTGTACTGTACGTGGTATCTAAATGGTAGACGAACTGGTAAACGGTCTGCCAGTGGTGTATGAATGGTATGATGTGAATGGTAATGGTGTTTGTCTGGTAAATGGTATGAGGTGGCAAATTGACTGGTAAGTGGTCTCTCAATTGTCTGTGAATGATATAATGCTGAATGATAACTGGTGTTGATGTGTATGGTAGATGGTATACATAAGGCAGACTGACTGGTGAATGGTCTCTCAATGTTATTTAAATGATATGTGCTGAACAGTAACTGATATTCATTCTGTGGTTAAAATTTGGTCCTTAAATAGTAGCCCAATGTTATATCATTTGAGTACCATTAGGGTACATTTCATGCACTATTCATGTACTCGTATGCAAATGAGGTAAACTATTTCGTCGGCGTTCATCCGAACCGTCGTATCAGTCGATTTTGGTCAAAATATCGATTTTGAGGTTTTTGCAGAAAATGAAAGTACAAGTCCTACTCTATACATGGTTAAATTTTTAGGAAGCAATTTATTTTATTTTTTGAGATATGTGGGGATTTTAAAGGTGATGCCATATAAATTTTTGATGAAATGCGCAATCCCATTGGAAACGTGTGCTGTATCACAGCAAACAACAACTGCGCGCACTTAATATGCAAATACGCGGTCAGCATACGCGTTGCATTGACTTTGCACGTGAAAGAGAGATACGACGGTTTGCTTGATCGCGCGTATTGAAAATGCGTTCAGCGTTGTTGAACTCCCTATGGCGTTTTAGTACAAGGAAATCTAAACCGCTCAAACCGAAATTACAAGCATGTAGCTCTTTTGCGATATTTTCTATGATTCTTGGTCCTGTGTAAAAATAAAGATATCAATGTTAAGCAATTGTCTTGGTCTTTCCTACCATGTATATTTCTAGCAATGAACATTTTGTAATGCTTGGGACAAAAAGTGGCAATTATAGTCAACTTTGAAGTCGATTTTCTCTGAAATGAGTTTCGCACTGTCGTATCGCGATACAACGGTTCGGATGACCGCCGATGATTTGTTTTTAAAAAAAAATGTTGATTAAGTTAAATGGTACATTTCAATGGTATATTATATATGGTATTTTCCATGGTACTTCCGAATGGTATTCCAATGGTATACCATTGATTTTTTTATTTTTTTTGTAAGAAATGTGACCAAAAAAAGGTAAGACGGTTTCTTGAACAGAAACACAGTAAAATCCATTCTCAGCTATGAACATTCTGAACGCAGTATACTCATTATATCACAACATAGCATAAGACATGGTTTCAGATTTGACACAGGTTTTACTGACAAAGTGTGAAAAAATCATTTCAGAGTGTAAGAAAACCATGTTTAAGTTTTAAGATGTCATTTCTAGGGTAAAATTGTCTGAAGATTGTGATTTTTTAATCGAAAACCCGATATCACAGATATGGATTTGCAGCCAATTTTGCCTGAAAATCGCACTTTTCGGGTGACAAAAATTTTCACCTACCAACTTCGTTTACTTGCAGAGTCTACTATCTACATAGATGTGGTCCTTTATACTTTAATATATTAGTTAAAGGCACTAACTTATGGATTCAAGTATTTGTTTTATAATTTATTTCATAATTATCGCACCAGAATCATTCAAATTTGACATGTCCCGTGACAAGCTGCATTCAAAATTTAGCAGTTTCGGACAATTTTTTTTTTTGCACAATCACATCTCGGGATAGGAAGGGTTTACAATAATGAATAACCTGTTGGTTTACGTAGAATGTAATAAGTTTCAAATTGATACCTAACTTGGTTCATTTTAAGTAAAAGAATAATTTAAAAAATAACAAAATAACCCTAACCCTAACCCTACCCCTTAATTTTTCCATTGCATGAAAAACATACCGTTGTCCAATAGAATTGGTAGTGCAAGAAAACGAAAAGAGCTATACGCTTGGAAATTTAATCGATTATGCCCAGCTAAATACACAACATAGCTATGTAATTAACTTTCTTTCACCCTGTCTAAACTTTGAGATTTTTTTTTTCATTTTGCGACATCTAAATTTTACCTTACATTGGGCGTTTCGAGAACCCGCAAAAAAACACGAAAAGGGTGACACTGCTGAAAAGTTAATTGATTATTCCCAAGATATATTCCTACAAGGAAATGGCATCAAACTTTTGTAAAATTGCATAATTTTTGAGATTTGTTTTTCAAAGTTAGGGACATAGGCACTAATGTGTCAAGTTATCCATGTCGTCCCACATAATGATTCATGTAGGGTACACAATCACAACATGTGAAACATCCATAAATTAATAATTTTGAAGGGAAATTAGGGTTAGGGTTAAGGTTCTGGATAGGGTATACTAACCCTACATTAAACCCCTACCCTAAACCCTAACCCTTGAAGCATTTCTCAAAAACTGGACGCGCACGACGGACGGACGGACGCCGACG
>JZLH01S0168889.1:2733-15112 GCA_001188425.1 Eucidaris tribuloides | reverse complement strand
TAGACTAATACCAGTTAACTCATGTGGGTTTCGTATTCTCCTGCCCTATTGTGACGAATATACCCTACTTGTTTGGGAGTGGGTTACCCCCTGGAGCTGCAGTTAAAAAAATAATCCTCAATGATAATAATAATGATGATCGATGATGGACTCGACGTGCACGATGTCTTCATACCCAGTTAGACCACTTCAGTCAAATAAACTGCTCTACGCAGTGGGCGCCAGACAGCAACAAATATTAACCCTTCTCGCGTTCTAGATGCCAAGGCACCTGGCTAGAAGCAGAAGGTACCATTCTAAAAAAGTTCTTTGGTACTGAACGCACAGGCTTGAAACCCACCACCTTCAGGCAGACGCTTAACCACTACTCCATCACGCAGGGTAATCCTTGGATTAAGATGTGATGATAAGTTGCGAAACTCATCCATGGTAAATTACTACAGTTTTTGTGTTATTAACACTTTGAGTGCTATCGGCGAACCTGTTCGCCCAGGGTTGACTTCACTCAGGTACTATCGGCGAACCTGTTCGCCGAGATGACAATCGGATCCATATCTTTTAATTCAAAGGACAATGTCACTGAGGTTCCTACCAATGACATTTATCGTAAAATGAATACACAATGAACCAAATAAATGAGTTAAAATGTAATGTCTTGATAGCATTTGCGATTTTAAAGAAAATTGTACAATTTGGAAAGGTTATACACATTAGTCCGAAACAATCCAGTCCCTGGTTAACACACCTGGATTTTTAGCCCAGCACCCAAAGTGTTAATTTTCAAAATTAACAAATATTATTTTTAACACCTAGTATGATGGTCCAAACTTGTGAGTGGTATTTTAATTATATGTGCTTCATCCATCATAGACAAATTACACACCATTTTATTATTTCAAGTCTTTACTATATGTCTGTATAAAAACACACCTTATTTTAATAACTTTGGTGCATTTTGTGGTGGCAATAGGTCACATATGTGTATATTTCACTGGGGCTACTTGGAAATCTTTTTAGCCACTGATTTTCTGAGAGCTACATTCTGATCAGCAGTCTTGTATCCAAGGTAGGGTTGCACAGGGTTGGAAACTTTCCGGGAATTTTGGAAACTTTCCATGGAAAGTTTCAGGAATTTTCAATGGCTTGGAAATTTTGGAAATTTTGGTAATTTTCATTTTTATCATATTAAATGGAAATTATCATTTTTGGCAAATTTCATCAGTATTCTGTTGTATATCACTTCTTCACAAGCATAAAATAGTTTTTACCTCTCTTTTGACTTGCATGGGCCTTTTGTTAGGATAAATCGGCCCAAATGAGAGCACACACACATTACACATGCGTGGATGAGATGTACACTGTAGACTGAATGATGTTAACTAATCCCACATTGTAATGTACAATGTGTGCAGTGCATGTGCATGAAGTGAAAAATTTCACTAAGGATTTATTTTTCATTGAGTGAAATTGTCCATCTTATTGCTATTCAATTCACAAAATTTGAGTACATGCACATGCACATGCACATACCATCAGGCTGGCGCATATCAGAAGTTTGGATGGTTGAGCTGACATTACGCACATATAATAATGAAAACAAAGCCAAGTCAAGTAATGTTCATGTTTTCATGACTCAACTAAATAAACAAACATAAATCACGGTTTGACTATTACAATGTTACATCTCCTTTCTTTTTTTGTATTAGAGTAAATATTTTGATATCATGATATTTGTGATATTAGATGAATGATCAATGTCAAAATTCAAATACTAAATGTATGAAAATATGCAAAGTTTCCGAAAGTTGCCGAAAATTCCCAATATTTCCAGAAAATTTCCAAAAGTTCCCATGGAAATTTTCCACTCTGAAAATTCCTGGGAATTTTGCAACCCTAATCCAAGGCCAGCCTTAAGGCCAATTTCCTGGGACCTCGATCACAGCCCGGTCTAAATCACATGTACAAGTGTACGCTGAAAATTTCATAGCCTGAGTAAGAAGGAATAACGGTGCAGTTAAGAAACAAGTCACACATTAAATCTAACCTTTTTTTATAGTAACTGTATTGTTTCTTCCCAGATATCTGTTCATGTTTTTCTGTTTTAAATGATTATACATTGGCAGTTAAGGTTGCTGATAATTGGCATTTTGGGCAGACTTTTGATGGAAGTGGACTTGCCCTTCCAAACAGGGGACATCTTTCTGGGGTCTTTCCAGGCTCTTTCAACATTCTTTCCAGTCTCTCTGCCACATTTGAAACCTATAATGAACTTGCATTCTAAACAGAGTTACCCAAATTTGGGTGTATCTTTCAGCATTTTCAGCCTCTCAAACAGTGACCCATTTCTGGGAAGACAAGTGTTTGCCATCAAAAATCTGACAAAAGTGACAATTTTCAGAACCTTCAAATGCCAATGTAAAATCATTTGTAACAGAAAAGCAAGAGCAGAAACCTGGAAAGAAACAATGCAGTCACTATCAAACATAGTTAAACTTAAAGGGCAGCGACATGATTGGGAGAAACAAAAAATGCCTCTTTAACCAAAATGGTGGAAAGATATATGGATACACCAGCTGGAGTGTAATCTCCTGGCTGGAAGGATTTATGTGTTAACTTCAGCCGAATCAAGCATGAACATACTAGTGTTTGTTTCTCTTGAGCCCTGATAAAAATACATTCCATAGAACCCTATGTAACAGATTTGCTGGTCACAAGGCATTCAGATGGAAGTTATTTCAGAACGAGTCAACTTTTGACTACCAAATTTTCACAGTAGAATCCTTGCACAGTTTACTTGATTCTAGAATAGTCTCACCCCAAGTTGAGGACCACCCCTAATCATGTCATTTACCTTTAATGTGTGACGTAATTTCATTATTGCAGCATAATTCCTTCTTAGTTAGGCTACGGCTATAAACTTTTCAGCCTACCCTCAAACAAACCCTATGGAAAGGTTGTGTTTTGTGGCTGCCTCAGTCTCAGGACCTGTGGTCTCAGATTCAACATTGCTGATCAGAGTATAAGTAGGGATGGATTTGAGGCCGGCCTCAAGGCCAAATATTGCTGGCCTTCGACCGAGTCATGTGTATAAAGTCTATGGAAAAAATATTTATCCAGCAGCCTCATGACTCAGATCGGTCGGCCTCGACTCCATCCGTAATTATAAAGCCAGTATCAACCACCTACCATGGGCTTTCTTTTGGCCATCAGGGCCATGAGTTGTAGAATGTTGGATTTCTCGCCGTCGTCGCAGTCAGGGAGGATGTGGACAAGATCAGGAAGGCAGTACTCCAGGGGCGTGGGGTTCTCCGTGTAGATCTGGGGCAGGATGCGTGTCAGGGAACGGTTACCTGGCAAGAAAACAGAATGTAGCATGATCAAGTGCCCTAAATCTGTATTTGTATAGCAACTCATTGACAAAATTATCTTCAAACATATAGTGAAAGAAAATATTTTCAGGCAGTGTTATTCCCCAGATATCCATCATTATATGAGAAACATCATTTGGTAACTTTTTATTTAATAGCGTGTAATATTTCTGTGTGAAATGTTGAGTAAGCAGATTTCAGATTTAAGTCCCACCATCATACGCTTCTACATCAGCTGCCTGCGATTAGTGCAGGAGTAGTGTTCTCATACCATAGCTCATAATTCTAAATTTTAGAGGAATGTGGTTTACATTTTATACACTTTAGTTTTTCACAGCATGTTATGGCCTTGTCTAGCAAATAAGGGGAAAACTCAGCTGTCTGATTGGGAAAACAAAAGTGGTTTTGTTCATACTGAAATTATACATCAGGCTTGGAAAGGTGATAATACAAGTGTTAATAATACAGTGTTAATGATAATACGTCTGTCTGTGGTAGTCTCCATGTTGGTTTGAAGAGAAACTAGTTTTTATAATGACAACAAAAGTGGAAACACAGCGGTTGGGTGTTTCACATAACTTAAGGTTATAAACCTATTGCCACAGTGGCATTTTACAGAGGGTAAAAAAAAAATGAGACTACACATAGTAAATGGAATTTCCAATAAGTATTTTGGTATTTCGATTAGTCGGTATGAAATTAACAAGCACGATATGATTAATCATACGACCTTCACACTAGGAATTACTGAATATACCAGTATTTGGAACAAGCCTAGCTAGAAATCACAGGGCAGATGCCATATATCACACAAACTAAAGGTTTCTGTTCCTGCTGTTTTTGTTTTCATCACCCCTTGAGAGTTACATACCTTCTGTTATACTCTGTATAATTTCTCTGCTGTATACGGCCAACAAATGAGCATTCTCTATTGCAGCCAGGGCAAAGTAACTGGACACGTTGCGACTCAAATCTCGGTTACCCTGCTGGAGGAATTGTATCGCCACCGGCAGAGCTATTTCCATCACACTCCGCTTTCCATAGTTTTGCTGAGGAAATGAAAAGACATCAAGCGATTATGTGTACTGCTGAAAAGTCAGTTGCTGTTTTTTTCACAGAAATATTTACAAAAGCTATTAACATCATCATCCTGTACACCAGCCAAGAAATTTTGCATTACAATTTGATTTCAATACAGTTTTGATGAGGAAAAACAAAAAAACATTAAGTGATTACTTTCACTTTTAGTGTAACTGTTTAATTTTTTTAATGCAACATTTACAATAACCATCACTGCAGCAAAAACACCAAAAAAGCTATTTCCATTACACTCTGCTTTCCATAATTTTGCTGAGGAGGCAAAAAGAAAAACAATTGCTTTCACATTTAGTAAGAGTTTTCTTTTTTCTTTTGCTTTGCAATATTTATATTACCCATCACTGTCATCATCAACACCAACAGAGCTATTTCAATCACAATAAGATTTCCTAAGTTTTGCTTAAGAAATAAGTTTTGCTTACGAAACAAAAAGGCATTAAGCAATTGCTTTCACATTTAGTAAAAGAGTTTTCTTTTTTCTTTTGCTTAGCAATATTTACATTACCCATCACTGTCATCATCAACACCAACAGAGCTATTTCAATCACAATAAGATTTCCTAAGTTTTGCTTAGGAAATAACTTTGCTTAGAAAACAAAAAAACATTAAGCAATTGGTTTTCCACAGTAATATTTACAACACCTATCATCAACACCAACATAATTATTTCACAATTTGCTTTCCGTTGTTTTGCTGATGAATTAGAAATACACAAAGAAATAACTTTCCTTGTTAGAACACGGATGCCAGTAATAATTCATGAGAAGGCCTGAAATTTTCTCAAAGTGAGTTATTTTTTATACTATTTTGTACACAAAAAAGCCTGAAAATAGATTGCCAGGGACTGGCATTCAAAGTGTTTTTAATCCCTGTTATACCAACAAAGCTACTTCCACTGCAGTCTGTTTGCCATAGATTTGTTGATAAAACTGAAAGACTAAGCAGTAGCTTCCATCTACTGAGGTAAATATGAAAAGATTTGTATGAACATACATACCATGAAGAGACAGCTCATGATGTCCGACGCGATCTTGGCATGAGGGGGGTCTTCATCCCGACTGGATAACTTGAGGTCATGATGGAGACACGACCGCCACAGAGACACTAAGGCACCCACATGCCGCTCAATGGTCCCTGTATCTCTGAAACAAGAAGAATATGACTAGAGCTGTATTATTAAGGTTACTTCCAAATTTTGAAAAGTGGATGGTTATCGTCAACCTACAACCAATATTTGAAATTTGAGCTCCTGTCCGCCAGGAATAAGAGCAGATTGTGCAAGCCCCTCTCAATATCTGTCCTACCTTATGTGTCATTTATGATGATTTGTGCATAATTGTAAAATTTCATGATTCATTAAATTCAGATATCACATCTTTTGACTTTAGCCAACACCGAGAATTTAAATTAATTTAAGAAATTTTCAATGCCATAAAAGGCCTTTAGTAGTGATTACATGCACATGTACATTATTTTTTTTTTTATCATGATTCATTTCTAAGGCAAGTTCATTAACGCAATTCGAGCCGACACAACGATCTCTTATCCTATGCATGCCCTGGTTGTTTCGGACGACCAGGTTGGGAGGGCGCTGTTTTTACTCTCTAGTTATATTGTGCTTTAGCGAGTGTCCAAAGAGTTGCAGTGACAGACAATGTAGGTTTTTATTAGGCAATATAAATATGAAGAGTATCTAATTCGCCCCGCACGGTTTACCGCGAGTTTTCCCCGCGGTTAACCGCGGTTTTCCCGTGCCGCAAAAATGCGCGATCCCGCGCGGCGAATCAAGGTAAAACTCGCGGGAAACGCAAAGTGGCCGTTAATGATTTCTCGCTTGAGGCAATTGACACGCTAGCGATGTTAGAGAAACACTAGTGTTGATAGCGTCTTTGTGTGACCGAGGCGTGTGTTGACGCACGTTCGTAGAGATACGATTTAGTAGACATATTACACTTCTCTCTATTGTTGGCATCTCAGAAGTAAGTTGTAGAATATATATAAATGCTATAAGATGTTAAGATTTTTACTTCCTCTACAAAAAACACAAAATGTTTATTGGTGGAAAGATTTTCATCGCTCATAATTCGATACCCGAGTGTCTGTGTAGATGTCTGAATAATGTTCGCTCAATCGACAATGCCCAGGGTGGGCCCGGTTTGGCCCCCAAGGGGGCAAGTGGGGTAGGCCCCATAGGAGTAATTCATATTCACATTAAGTGATTAGACCAAACTTGGTGGGAGGTGATCGGCTCAGGGGAGGGAAAAAGAAAGGGTTCCTGGAATGGTAGCACCAGGCCCCCCTGGGGGCCCATGGGGTAAGGGCCATGTAAGGCCCAAACTAGGTAATTTTTAACCACAAGTCCATTTGTAACCAAACTTGGGGTGGTAGATGTGTAACAGTGACCCAGTTCAATATGTAAATTGTTGTCAGCGGGGTCAAGAGCGGAGCCCTCACCCACTATGTAAACGGCATATTCAAAATGATGACGAGGCAAATTACAACGCCCATAAAGTTTCTTCTCTACCCGGGTGTGGTTATGCATTAGCAAAACTTTATGATACATTCCTAGAATCCATTTCAAATATATGTATGTGAATTTAATTATTAAGTTATTGTTTCAGCACTGTACCTTGTTACAAAAGGTATTGTAAAAGCTTGGATCGAACACTTATAGGTGAGTGGTAGAATAACAACATTTTAAATTCATTTTTCACTCATATGTGCCTTAATTTAATTGTGTCCGTCACAAAATGTTAGGATGCAACTGTCTTGTTGTGATGGGATCGGTGCCAACAGCCTGATGATCCACTCAGTCCTTGAGCCCCCAAGGGGGGGGGGGGAGTTTGGAGGTAGGGCCTACTTAAGATTTCAGTACGAGATCACATTACATATATCATGCTATAAACAAATTACATTTTTGGTAATCATCAGAGAGCCAAAGCGCTGCGAGGGAAATAGATCTCGCCAATGAGAGGCGCGGGAAAGAGGTTCTTCGCTGGGATGACATCAACACGCCTCAACCCGGGGCTACGGCGTGAGCTCTGCATCAATGACCATCCCGACTCGACACGCGCCCTCACACCAAAGGGGGGAAAAAAGACAAGATATGAATGGTTGTTGTAGCTGATTCACAATTTATTGGTACGGGGCGACGGCTCATACGATGCGAGTAGATGTACCAATAGAATGAAGTAAGCCAATATAATAATCTAATACTTCAGAGCACAATGTCATTATTTAGCTTAACGCGATAACCCATGGGTTGTGTTTTAAGATGTCCGTCGTAACAGGGACCGTCCAATGTTATTTTGGTCAAGGTCACATAAGTAGGTCAAAGTCAATGTTAAGATACTAGATGTGTGCCTTGTTTTATAAAAATGGATTGTTAGAATTTAATTAATCGGCCAAAACACCCGTTAGACATGTGTCAAATACTGAGTGACACTACACGCTTATAGGCTGTAATGGACGCTCTCTTCAAGGTAATGCAGATCTCCTCAGCACTCCATGCTTGTGTTGCTTACTTTGGTGCGCTTCCTTGACATAATTCTACTGACGATGCGATTCCTGGATCAGTAAGTGCTCGATCAGTCATATATAGCACTAGGGCGTACAACTCATCATCAGGGCCAGGAGTATCAGAGAACTAGATCGCATGTACATACTGATGTTTTTTCATGGTACCAATAGACGTTTGCCGAGACGCGAGAGACAGGTCCCGCCCCGCGACAGCGACTTGGGGCGAATAGCTCGTGCGATTATGGCATCGTTCGGCTAAAGGAACTTCAGATCCAGGCACTGATGATTTCTGAAGCAACGAGTCGACGCGAGTGAGCAGAATACGTGCCTGCGCAAGATGGGACCCTCCAATTCTGGTACAGGAGCTATAAGATGAAACTCCATCGTCTATGTCATGGTGTCTATGAACACAAAATCAGATACATTTCAAAAAGAGTTTTGAATGTATGCGATTTTTTGGTTATAATTTGAAACACGGATGTAGTTGAGCTCATTCTACGGCTTCCCAAGTCACACAGGCCGCTGGAAATATATTTTCCCATTTGACTTTGTAGCAGGAAATACAGAACAATGAACGCGGACTGCCGCGTCCGAGACACAATGGCGGTAAAAGGCCAAGGCCAGCAATATTCTGTGCACCATAGCCGGCCATCGACGATACAGTAGCCCTAGTTAATGACTGAAAGTGTTCTCATTTTTTTCATCTGAATACCAATTGACTGAAATCGCCATTTAAATCACAATTTACAATCAAAACTGCAAACCTGGTGGAAATTGTGAAATGTGACACCGATCGCAGTCATCAATGCAAATCTATAGAGCATTTCAGAAACAGGAGCTAAAGGATTTGGTCTATAATTACAGAGGGACGTGTCATTTTGTCATCTGAAAATATCATCAATTGATTGAAATCGCCATATCAAAACTGCAAACCCTGGTGGACCATGTGACTGTCCCGTGATTCAGGCAACAAGTCACTCTCGATGCAACACTGTGCATTTCGAAAACAACAATAAACAGAGGATTTGTTTATTATTGAAAGTGTCATTTTGTCATCTGAACACATACCCCAAATTGACTGAAAATCAAAACAGTACCACTTAATCTCAAAAGCAGATCTATATACATCAAAAACTGCCAGAAATCGGCTCGGAGCAAATGTGGAAATGAGAAACCCCATTACCAATTCATTCTACCACCGTCATGCAAAATCGAAAGCAAGTTAAATGCAAAAACAAATGGAGGGATTTGTTTAATTGAAAGTGTCAGCTTTGACATGAGAATATCATTGATTGAATGAAATTGCTATTTAAAAGTCACGATTTGCATTAAAATGATGACAAAGATAGATGTTACATAGTACTGCGGCGTGTGTCTACGCCTAGCTTTGATATCAGCGAACACATCACAGACAGGTTCTGCAGTGGTCCTGAGGAACATTTTTCATTGATGTTTTCGCATTTTCTATCATTTTGACTAGGACTGGGACAAAAAATCGATTAATCGAATTAATTGATTACCTTTTTGCCGATTGGTATTCGAATGCGACTTTAAAATGAATCGAATCGATTAATCGTCGGGTGACGAATAGTCTAAATGCCTTAGCTGAAACTCAAATGCAGTAACTTGATTGTTTACAAAATTTAAAAAAATAATTTAGATATCAGTATTCAAAGTAAAGAAAACATTTTTAGCATGATCAGAACCCAAATATATCATTTTTTAAATGGAAAATAACGATCAAGAACAGTGGATTTCCAAATGGCGACACGTAAATTCGGCCATCCGTACCATCCCTGCGGCATCGCTGAGGAAAATATTTTTTTGCCGACGCAAAAAGAAGAGTTGAAATGTTGGTTTTGAAAAACAGAAATGTCAAAATACCGTCAATTTTTACACATTCTTTCCTTTGCTGACATTACTTTTTCCGAAAATTGCTGTCATGCATCCGAAAACTTGATTCTTCTACGGCTATTGGAAGTTTGTCGTACACAGGTGCCATCTTGGTTAACCAAAATATCCGTTTACCCAAATATCCATGTATCCGTTTCCCGCACTATGGCAGTGTGGATACGCGGATACTTGGGTAAACGAATATTTTGCTTACCAAAATGGCAGCGCGCTCGCGCAAAGGTGGGTAGCGATGTTGATGCATGAAAGAATTCTATATTCAAACAACAAATGTTGGATTTTTAATGTGCCACGGGGGTTAAACAACCATCTTCGTTTTGGGGCTGTTATGTTTTTCATTCTCAACTTTTCGTGTGCTAACCTGCTAACAGATAGATTCTAACTGTGAGTCATTTTGTCCTTGGTCCCATGTACTTGTTTTTGCGTATGTTAGTTTGTTATTTTTTTTGTATTCTGACTAATCGAATAATTCTCGCATAATTCTCGAATAATTCGATTAATTCGATTACCTTTCCAGTCAACTAATCGATTATCAAAATCAATATTCGACCCAGGCCTAATTTTGACAATGAATTAAGAATGAAATCATGATAGGAATGACTGAGGTGGGTGAGTGGGAGTAATTTCTCACTTGAAAGTATGAAAAATGGGGGAAAAAGCAGACATTTTCCGTCCGAGATCGGGCTTTCAGTGGTACGGTAACTGACAGACCTCAGCACCAGTAACACGGAGATTATGTTCAATTCGGCCTGTGTAGCAAGGAGATACCACATACCAGTAAAATACCTGTCAAGATCATCCGATAACCCCGAAAAACCACGGACGCGATACACAGGTCGAAGCCTTGGCTTCGGTCTACTCAAACCTCAACAATCAAGTAAGCGTAGTCGTGGATGTTAGACCTAGTAGAAAGGCATTAAGGCCTAACCACCAAAATCATACCCGGTAACAGCATATCACTTCCATCACGGATGATTCAGACACAGTCTAACGTTACAGTGTCACAATGTTTAGCTTTAAGGGACTGAATCGTGGCCATCGGACCGGCCTGAGAGCATACAAAACTCACCGGCGCCGTCAACCGCCGTTCGCTAGCTCCGTTTCGAAAGCTATACATATATACGCGGTGGAGTGTTTATTTCGTTGCAGTACTCAGCGGACCGCGCATGAGACAGCACCACGGCTAATACGAAAAGAGCCCGAATAATCACATTCGGCAAACCGTTTCGGTAAATTTGAAAGGACCTCCTCTGAGTTTGTTGCTTCCTCATTGGCCGTACTGAATACAACGATCTGCAGTGCGCTGTCTGCTGCTGGCATCGAACTGGTTTCGGCAACACATATCCACCCACTGTGCGAAACGGAGCTAGCGAAAACAGTGGTGACAGGTCCCGTGAGTTTTGTTCTCTCAGGCCGGTGATGCCACGAATTCGTCCTTTAAAGGACACGCCGCTGGTAATCCATGTACTGTTTAATTTACTTACGCTATGCCCTATTGCAACGGCAGTGCGTACACTGAACTCTAGCCTACGTAGTGTGAGTTCCGTTGGTGAGTAACAACAATGTGGCAGCTTGCGAACAGAATTGCGAAGAGGTGTGAGTATGCGCTTAGTTCGCTGTTCTTCGCGCGTGAATACGTGCTGCATAGGTGAATTGCACACAATTTCCGTGCGGCTGCCTCGTTTTCCGAAAGTATACGGGACATTTCCCGAATATTACCGAGTCGGGCAGGTCCAAACGCCCAACGTACTTGCGACTTTACGGTCCCTTTAACCCTGTTAAGAAGACGAGTTGACGAGATATCTACGTCACAAGGTCTATGGGAAATGCGTGTTAAAGCAAAAACAAATCATCTACAACAGGTTAAGTATGAAACCTCATATTTATGAACTTGAATGATTCACACGATATAATGGCGTGGCGGCAGCTGGTAGGCAGATATAGGCACCCATACAGGGAATAATTTTCCTTCTAAAATTTGTATCGCAATTTTCAGTCAATCACATAATGACATATATTCAGTATAAAATTCTACATAGTTCAATGTAAAAATCTGCTACGCATCTGCAAATTTGTGTAGCAGTCATGCTCAAAATGCGTAGCAAATTGCGATGCGATACCAGGAAAATTATTCCCTGCCATACCAAAGGTGTATAGTGCAGTACCTCTTTCACCTGTTTGTATTCTCCTCTTGGTAAATTTTCATTCATGTGTGAAGGCCATGGCCATGGTGGACTGGGACAGGGTCCCACAAATCCGGCACACAAAACTTTCAGACTCGGACTGTTTTGACACAAACTTTCATACCTGAACTGAAGCTTGAAGAAAACATGTGGATTTATTCATTAAAGGTGAATGCCAAAAATTTCATACATCTATTCAAAAAAGCAAGTTTTGGAATTGTATGAGAATCGTACACAGAGTCAAGCAAGTTACAACTCCCGTGAATGAATGATATATAGACTAACGTTAGGCCAGGCAGA
>JZLH01S0168878.1:0-14717 GCA_001188425.1 Eucidaris tribuloides | reverse complement strand
TAACTTGGCTCGACTGTTTCTGGATGCAGAAAAAAGATGTTTGAAAATTACCTAGATTTGGCCTTAGGAGCTGTGCCCCTGACCACCCGAAGGGGGGGGGGGGGAGGTGGAGGGCAGGGGTACCAAGTGAGGAACAGTGAATCTCCTCCCCCAAGGATCAATTCTGCCAAGTTTGGTGTAAATCTAATCACTAGAAGAAGATCTATGAAAATGCAACAAATTTACATAGGATACACGTCGTATGATGCATAAGAGACAAAAAGCAATCACATTAACTCACTTGAGCCTTCAGCTCACGTAAGCAAAAAATGTTGAAACACTGGAGCTGTGGTTAGGCTAATGAAACTGAAGTATGAGTTTCCCGTCACATTTTTTCCAGCCTATAATGAGGGAACTATTTCATTATTCATTATTCATTATTATGCAGGATTTCATTATTTCAACCTTTTATGAAGATTAAATGCACTTTTGTTCATCCCATTTGCACATTTCCAGTTTGCTAACCAAATACATGTACAGTGGAACCCTTTCAGTGCATTTTTCTTGAGACTACATGTTCTGCCAGGAACAAAAACACGAAAACGCATGTTCCAGCACACATGCGCAGACTACGTTCTGCTTGGCACCCAACGAAATGTAGTCTGCAGCACCATACAACTGTGTACAACGATATGAAGTGAACCAACAGGGGATCAACAAAATAAAAACAACATTGGGTTTTAGTTTTTTGACTCATTCTGAGACGCGTTTCCTAACAAAACTTCCAAAATCAACTATAAATGTGATGCTTGTAAAATAAAAATTCAAAATAATGAATTATTTTCAGATTTTTGGCTGCTAACGAGGCCCAAAAATTATAACGAGGGAGGGTGACGGGAAACTCATACCTGAGTTTCATTAGCCTTAGCTATTGAAGAAAAAATAGATCAAAGACAAAGAAGAAGAGGAGGAAAGGAAGCATACACCATCAAAAAAAGTTAAAAAAACAGTGAAAGTTATGAAGGATTGGGACAACAAAATCTACATGCATGCAAGTAACTTGTAATAGATTATTTCCTGTAGAAAAGTTTCATCTGTGCCATGTTTGGAGACCAACCTTTTCTAGTAAGGTACAGGTAGTACAGTATACCGAGTACCAGCGATAACAACATTCAATACTAACAACAACAGCAATGATAATAATAACAATGATAATAATAATAATAATAATAATAATAATAATAATAATAATAATAATAATAATAATAATAATAACGTATTTTAATATTAATTAACATTAATAATAACGACGACAGTAATTATGTAAACTTATTTTTATCAGCAAAATATGAACAGTAAACCAAAATTGATAATTGTTGTTGATTTTACGCACCCATAGAACTATGGGGTAGATCTAGTACAGAGCAAAAAATGCGCTTGCATGCACTCCATCAGTCCATGCAATTGCAATGAATGTGTAGCCTAACAACAATGCGCAGATTTAGGACGTTTGTCGCAACTCAGTCGAGTGACACAATCACAAAAGTGTCTTAAAAAAACTGATTTTTTTTAGAAAATTTCATGCAGGGTTATCACTCAGAATATGCATCGTTACATTGGAAACATCATTACAGAATTAGACCAATGGCTGCCTGGACTTGTATAATTTTTCTGGATTAAAATTTTGTGAGCAGAATTCAGTGAATTAATGAAGACTCGAAAAATCTTACAAAAGTAACAATTTCCTGAGTGAATTCGATGGATTATTATTGAATAATGCATGGTTGAAATGTTTTTGCAACAAACCTCAAAGAAGCCTCTAATTTCCGTGCTACAGATTCGCCATTGCTCGACGACCCGAGTTTAGTCCACGCCGCCGGTTCTGCTGTATTCGAAGCCGACATGCTTCTTTCACCCGATCCACCAGCTGCACAACCTGTGTTGACATGGGCATCGGCCATTGTTGTTGGGGATATCGCATTGGAGACTCCGCTGGCATTGTTGACCGTAAAACTCGAAACTGAAGTCATTTTTCTCCGTGTTCCACGAATACGAAAGTAGCGCTAAAGTCCTCGGATCCCACAGTACACACCAGGGTGGTATGGAACCCTGATGTCAGCAAACTGGGGCCAAATCCAGGAGATTTGGCCACGAAATTTGTTCCTTTTCCTCATCTCATCGTCTATCAACACTTCACATTTTGGGAATGTAAAAATTTGCCTAATTTTTCGTGGAGTAGTAATCAGACGAGTCTTAGAGGGCGCTGACACTAGCAGAACTCGGAGCAGAAGGAAAGAATACAACCGTGTAAAGAAAAAATTCAATTCAATATGTTGGATACGGATTATATAGGCCTTTTTATTGTTTGGTAGATTTGTGCATGTTTTGTTAATTATTCGTCATTAAAAAACAAAATAAATAACTGGTTATCTTCGCCTACTTTGCTGTTTTATTCGGTTGCAGGCAGCATAACGTATTAACGTGCCAGTTAGTCGACCATAATAATCATTATACTATAGAGATGGATTTAAAATAAACTTGCGTACACTTAATCTTGAACTGAAAAAAATCATTGAACCCCCCCCCCCCAAAAAAAATAGTAGACAGTAAATTATTTTACAGATAAACCATTTTCTTCGAGTTTTCATCAAGACAAACTTACTACAAAATATTGCTTAGCTATACTGAGCTATAGGACAATACTTTTTTTCATTCTTAGAAAATAATCTTTTAGAACCATGTACATAGACTAATCGGGAGGCAAATTGATCAATATACTATATTGATCAATTTGCCTCCCGATTTGTCTATGTAGGCCTATTATTTATCAACACGTACATAATTAGCATGTCCTACAAGCCATGCTTTATCTCTGAATTCAATAGTTTGAAGCACTATCTTTTTAATTGTGAAGTATGAATAATGGCCCTACAAGTTATTGCCTGTATCTCGAAAAACCAAACGAGTTCAGTGAACTTGGAGGAAAGGTGCATTCTTTTATTGTCTATACGAAACTGTTAAAGCAAATTCATGCCATTTTAAACAGTTTTTTGTTAATGCTATCATCTTATTTTCATGATCTAAAGCCAAGGGCGTAGGCTGGGGGGGGGGGGGGGTTGCACATGTGAAGTAGAGCCATAGGAGTTCCACCCTAATAGCAAAAAAGAAATTTGCACCACCTTTTTTTAGCTTTCAACGCCTGATTTTCTCAACTTTAGTTCCACTTCCCTAAGATGTGCACCTCCCTGTTCCACTTTAGTTCCACCTCCCCGAGATGTGCACCTCCCCATGCCCAAACCAGCCTACGCCCTTGAAACGCATACGTTTTTCTGGCTTCAAAACTTGCCACATTTTGGTACACTTGTCAAAAGTTTTCCATCGGGATCAAAACTGAAACCAATGGCCCCCAAAAGTATCAAAATAAGTCTACATGACAATGAGTTGCTTCTAATCAATTAACAAGCTCATTTCACTTGCATATTTCATGAAGATCAATAAAGGAAACGTAAAAATAGGCAACTTTTGAACGGCTTTTGAACAATTTTTTCCGTGTTTTGGGGCCAGTGAAACTTGTGGACACGATGTTGTCTGTATCTCCGTGAAAGAGATGCTCAATGATCAAACTATCACATCACATCATTTGATGGATATTGAAGTTATGATTTTCTATCGATAATTTCTTCTCGTTTGTATTATTTTCAAATATGCTGGAGGCATAATACTCTGCATGAATTAGTAAACCTTTTTATCCCCTACTATATTTGTGAAAAATAAAACAAACTTCCTCTAAAACAAAACTGGTCGAAAGATATGTCACAAGCTGAAGTGTATCTCCTGGCTGGAAGGATTTGTCTTGAGTTTGTTTACTTAAAGTGATAGGCTAACATTGTGGAGCTTCAATTTAAAAAAAAAATGTCAAATTTTGATATCTAAACTACATAGTAGTGTTCATATGGACAAATAAACACCCTAGAATAAAAAAGTTTGGAAAGTTACACTGCCAATGGCAAGTTATGCATGAATAAACAATTAAAACTCGGGGCGAGTTTAAATAGCCTAGGTGTACACACAGTAAGTCTATGGGAGAAAATGGGCAGGTGAATCCGATCAACTTACGATTTTCACTTTTTTAAAGCACTAAATAATCATTTTGAAATACAATTTTTTCAGGGCGTCATTTTTAGACCTTATCAAAGACAATGGTAGCATGGGGAATCATGTAGCTCAGATTTTTTTTTAAACTGAGGTATATGTTAGCCCATACCTTTAAGGAGAATGAAGCATGAACATACCAGTACTGAATTACTCTCGTGCCCCGAGAGAAATCAATCCCATACAAAACTACACAACATTTGCCAATCATAAGGCATGTGGTATGACCAGCAGAATTTCACAGCAGAATCCTTACGTAAATTGTTTTTCGGGAAGGCTTTTTCCCGACGAACCCCCCCCCCCCCCACCCACCACCACTAAGAGGGAGTTTTCGCTAGCTGGCGCGGAAAAATTTGGCCGGGGAAAAAAATTCCCGATGGATTTCGAACCCTTAGATTTTACCCTGACGCCTGCTCTGTTCGTGTATAGTTATGAAATGCTAAGTTTTTATTGATTTTTTGGGGGGGATACATTGATACATTGTTCAGCCAAAAAGTACATTCCGATGGCACACTTTAATGACGTCATATCATTTGCATATCTGAACCTATATGGAGGCCTATAGGATTTGCCACTCAGATTGTCAAAATAATGTTTCTTTATACATTGTACTTCCAATCAGTAATGAGTGATGATTAATACAGATTACAGATTAAAAAAAGTTAACTTACCGATTTTGAAGAACATTTGGTAAAACACAGTGTATCCTACTACGATTGTTGCACTTGTACTGTATAATCACATTTACAAATAAGTTTGGAAAAATATCGATTCCAAGACGGGGAAATTGTGTTTATTAATTACCTAATTGTGAAGAAATTAGTTTAACAATAAGCCTCTCTGCATCGTGTTTGCATCATTAGGAATTATACACGTATAAGGCACTGTATAAAATAGAAATTTTTCTCTTAATAACAGTTACAAAATCATCCTTATTTATTGAATTAATGTATTTGAATATTCAGTGATTAATCTATTTATTTGCATATTTAGTGATAAATCTATTTGCCGTGTTGTATGTTGAAGCATTTTTTTGGGGGAAACGTGTTCTTTCTTTAGCATGGGCCCCGCAAATCCATTTTGAAACTCGGGGGGGTCGGGGGACAATTCTGGATAAGACGCAAATATCTCCGTTCATTGGGGTGGGCGTCCAGGGGCCGCCTTAGGGCCCTGGTGGGGTCCCGGGCTGACGAAGTCTACCTGTTTAAGGAACCTATTTTGACCCTCGGCGACACATTTTTTTCGTTTTTATGTAAGTGGCCAGGTCAAACAATTGATTAAAAAACCGCTCCGTCTTACCAAATTAGAGCACTCTGCTGCCAGGGATCCAAAATTTGCAATTAGAATTTGTAGCAGCAAACGGCGTTGCTCGGGGGGGAGGCGGCGGCGATCGCCCCTTCCAATGAAAATATTGGGAGGCAAACATTATCGATTTCCCCCTGCCCATCCCCAATAATTTTAAACAACTTGAAAAAATTCAATTGCAAATATGTGGTTTAAAAAAGCATACAAATTTTGTAAATGTTTATTCGCGCCGCTTTCGGCGCGAAAAAAAACTCTGTATTACGCCCAAGGAACACGCCCGAAAATTCGGCGGAAAATTTTTCGCTTTTGTTCCCCCTTCAATTCCGAAACATAGATGACGCCCTGGATAGCCAGCGCGGCAAAATCCATTTTTCAAATGTGAGGGGGGGGTGGGGGGGGTACATCAGCACGGGGCACCTGGAAATATGCTATTTGGGGTGAGCGTCCAGGGGCCCCGCGGGCAAAGCTCCCGGCGCGGGCGGTTCTAGGCAGCCTATTTTGACACTCTGATGACCACAGATGTTTTTTTTAAATGGACAGTCAATTAATAATTATAACAACTGCTTTCAATTTTCCAAATTAGTACGCACTTGCACTGTATAGCAGCCATTTTTAAAAACAAAATGACTAAGTCTTGTCGGCGGGATCAAGAGGGTAAAGCCCCCTAAAGTCACGACTCTTAGCCTAGGGGCGTTCACTAGACCATTTTGAAGAGGGAGGCGTGTGGCGTGGGATTGGATACCACCCTCCACGGCCGAGGAAACTTTTTGAAAATTACGCAACAAAAAAAGACGTGATCTCTCTATCGCGTGTGGGTGAATTACAATATCTTTAAACGTGTATACTTTTATATAAGAATTATATAGGAATTGGTAGACATGGTTTTTCAAAGAGACTATACAGGAAATATATGAAAACTAATGATTAAGGAGTCAACTCTTGCGAGGGAGGGTGATTACCCCTCCCACGGACACCTCTTGAAAGTATGCATAGAAATAGACGGTCTAGGCATAGTAAATACGATATTTCACTGGTATATCTTTAGCCAAGGATATGGTTCGGGTAGTCATACTTGGCGGGAGCTGAATCATTGAGCGGGTACGAGAGGTGTGGGAGGGCCGGAAACTCCCTCCCACGGCCAGGGACATCTTTTGAAAATACGCATTCGAAAAGACGGATTCTGAGCGCCAAGTAAATCTACTATTTTTCACTGGCTTATATTTGTTTAGCCAAGATTACACTTCTTTAAAATTGTTGTGGCAACATATCAAGCAATTGCGTTAAAATATTTATCCAACTCCGGGTATATTTTAACCAATCAGCTGCTGCGTAGTTCTCATCCAAAGCCAAGTGGCGGTAGCCAAAGCGGCGGGGCGATCGGGTGGGTCTCGGGTTCGCCCCCCTTCAGCATTTGGCCAAAAAAAAAAACCTGATGCTGAAGCTGCCACCTTCATTTCCTTTTATCTTACTGCTTGAAATACGCGGTATCTACAGGCGCCAATATACATGCAGCCCGAATCTTTATTATTATAATTATAGTTGTATTTTATAAGACTCGCTGGTTAAAACATGTCCAAAAATTCGCTCGCGCTCACGCCGGCGCCAAAATTGCACTGCCTATTTAGGTGTTAAGCAATTTTTCATGCAGATCGCCAACGCCAAAAGTTCATCAAGCACTAATACAACAACAAACAATAACTAATAATAATTAATCAAATAATTAATTAATAATAATAATAATAATGAATAATATCAAATCTTTATGCACAAATTGCATGTCTTCCTAACGCACTTTATCTCTACGTACATTGATCGATAGGTGCGCTACAAAAAGGACTGTCTGTGTCACTTAAATGTTTTTGCAGTTGCTTGCCGCAGACAGTGTTTAAACAAGCCAAAATACATAAGAATTTTTGTTAAGTTGTTTATTTGGGGTGTGCCACTGCTTTGCCTTCAAATGCTTTTGAAATAGCGTTTGGTACCAAAAAACTGTGAAAATGTTTCGGCGCGCTGCCGCGCCGCCAAAATTGCAATACAAAATTTTCAAAAAGAATATGGATGTGTGTGATAGTTAGTCTGTTTTTGTATGTTACGCTTTCAAAGAATTGTTCCAGATTTATTAATCAGATAATGTGATTCAGATCAATTGTCACTAACAGAATCAAAATATGTAGATTTGTAAAAGGTGGAAACTGCAATTTTCCTTTTCCTGGCGGAGGGAAAACAAGTGCGTTTTTTTCTGTGTTTGAATGGCGAATTTTTATGTACAAATTATAATGTTTGGGTGGTAAAAATGGCGATTTTTTTGAGGCTCGCTCGCTACGCCTCGCTCGCATATTAGAACTTTTATTTTTCCGTCACCGCGGCCATCTATCAAGCCACAATCTACTGGGACTTGAACTTGCCACAAACATCATATAGTAATTGCTATTATTCTGGGTATTGGCCATAGAAAACAAATATGGCTGACTAAAAAAGAAGTAATTTTACACTAAATGGCGTCAAAAATAGTCATGATATAGCCGAAAGGATAGTATTTTACCGTAGACTTCCACAGTACAGTCAGGATCCCGCCGCCGCAAGGGACCTTTGCGCAATTGCGCCTGTTATGTGAGCCGCTATAATTGAGCACATTTTTTGTGCCCCTCGTATGTTTGAAAAAATCTGGAATCCCCGCCTGAAATACTTGCCTTATCTAATCACTCAGGACTGTTTACAGGTCGCAAAAACATTGCCCAAAAAAACACGCCAGCAAATCGCACGATTAATTTGCATCAAAATTTCCAAAAGCTCTCACCGTGGGAGGGGGACACCCCCTCCCACACCTTCCTCCCTCTCCCCCCCCCCTCGTCGCTCCGCTCCCTCGGGCTCGGTGGCTTCGCTCCTCGCATAATTCCGCCCCCATAGATCAAAATCCTGGCTACGTCACTGTCCAAAGCACAACAGTTATTGTTTGAAACTACCAGAATGGATAAAGTTTCAACCAATTGTTGTTGCTGGACAGTACTGTTGCCCAACATTTTTAAGAGTTGTAGGGATTGGTAGTCATATCCGTTGCAACGGGGCGAAGTGTGTGGAAGGGGATATCGCGCCTCTCCCAGGTAGCGCAACTTGAGAAAAAATATAGGGTTACGTAAATACATGCGTAAATACATATTGTTAAAGTTTTATATTTTATTGAAAATTGTTAGGGATTGTAGTCAGCGTTTGTCAAAAGATGTACAGAACAATTTGTGAAAAACTGTAATTGAGTGTTCTTTTGAGGGAGACATATCAACCGAGAGGGAGGCGTGGCGGGAGGTGGATACTCCCTTCCCACGCGCAGGAACTTTATGTGAAAATACGCATCGGAAAAGACGGTGTTTCCTGGGCATGGTAAATGACATATTTAAAATTGGTATATGGCGTGATTTCATATCAATTATTCAAAGTGTTTGTTAGATTACTTTAGATTACAGTTTATTTAAATAATTTTTAACGGTAAAACTGTTTTGAGGGGGGGGGGGCGGGCGGGGGAAGGCGATTACCGCCTGTGCAGATAGTATTCGTGAAGTGGCTTTGTGAAAAAATATTGAGCGTATATTTATTACTGCCAATTTGGCGGCGCGGACGGCGCCCGAAAATTTGGATACTCCTTGCTTTTTGCCCCCCCCCCAAAAAAAAAAAATGACGCAAATGAACAAATTCTTACAACCGTAATGGCAAGGAATAGCTTTAAAAAGTAGCGCAAAGCACTACAAAACAATAAAACGCTAAACGAATATCGATTTTGGCATTGTTAGATGTACATTCGTTATTTCTGCACGCGAGAGCGCGCCGGAAATTTTGTACATTTTACTACGTTGCCAAGAAAACTATTGAGTGCATCCATTATGGTTTTGTCGCCCTCCCCCCAAAACCTGGACAACATTGAAAAAATTATATGATGTTTTAAAATACAGCGTAAGCGCTAACAAATCCAAAAATTTTGCGGTGCGCTTTGCTCAGAGGCCTTCATTGTAATTTGCGCGCGGAGCGCGCCGAAAATTATGACATTACCACGCCTAATATAAAATATTGGGGCAAAATATATTGCCCCCCCCCAAAAAAGAACGGAGAAACGTGACAAGTTGGCGAAAAATATGTTTAACCGAACAGTATACGGCCGTGCTACTACAAACTGATACGATGTTCCACTTTCTTTGGCCACTTCACGAATAAAAATCTTAATTACATGTACATGTATTACTTGTAATTTGCGCGCGGAGCTCGCGCCGAAATTTTTGAACCTTCTTGCTTTTGCGCCCCCCCCCCCCCCCAAAAATGACAACTGAAAAATTTCTTTACAAAGTAATTGCATAGAATATGTTTAAAAACTTAGCGCATAGGCACTACAAAACAATTAAACTATTTACCACAAATCATTAAATATTTTGCGGCACCGCCTGCAAAAATAGGTTATCCTATAAAAGGCAATTTGCGGCGGGGAGCGCGGCCGAAAATATTTGGACTGTTTTTACCAGGCCAATGAAAATATTGGGACTATATGATACGGAAAATAACATGTAAGCTGTGTGAAGAAAAAACAACCCACAGACTAATTAAAGATTTTGATAGTTATGCACACCATGTATTCGGCGTTAGCAAATCGCGAAAAAATAGTTATCCTATATTGGAAAATTTGCGCGCGGACGCGCCCGAAATTTTGACATTTTATTACCAGGCAATACGAAAAATATTGCCGGACTAGTTGATACGGAAAAGTGAAGTATAGTGTGTGAAGAAAAAAACAACCACCAGACTATTAAAATTTAGATAGTTATGCACACATGTATTCTTCAAATTCGTGGGGGGGGGGGGGACATTTGATATTGTGCTCTCCCACCTTCAAATTGTTGGGGGGGGTGGCGACATGTCCCCGTCGCCCCCTAGGATTTGCGCCCCCCTGTTCTTTAGTAAGTCTCCAACGTTTAGTTTCCCCCAGTGGTAAATTCTCTTGTTTATTGAGCGTAGATGGCCGCTAAACATACATGAGACGACTTCCATTACGTTTACACGCCAATCACCTCACGTTTCTTCTTGTCGTAACGCATGCGGCGCTCCTAGACAGGATTCGGACCATACCCGTTTTTGCTGCAACATACGATGACTAGTTTTCATTTTGCACAACGTCATTAAAGGTTTTATCCTGATGAATTTGAAAAAATTTAAACAAACCCCCCAAAATTTTTTCACCTTCAAACGTTTTGCCTCTTAATTAATCATAATACATGTAGCTAAGCAATGGCATCTCAAACTCAATTCTATACATACATAAACTTTATCCATGTTATTACATTTTTAAACTAATCCTTTCTACTCTTTATTTGCTCTTGTGCTTCTGTCTTATCTAATGATTTATTTGTTCGGCTTCACTCATTCACCCGTATGTTAAATGATTGAAAAGGTTCTGCTAACGGTACTATTATTAATTTCAACTCGGCTAGCTCAATAATAAAACAAATCAAAAATAATAACAATAACCCCTACACAAAAAAACGTCGTAATAAATGAGCTGCCATTGTTGTGTTTGACGAGAAACTTGCTAAAATGATTGATAGATTTTAAAAAAAAATTATTTGTTTTTTTTCATGAACTTATTTATGTAATTATTCTTATTTATATATGATTTTATTTAATTAAATTCTTTGTTTAATTTATTGCAGATCACTATCTGTCTAATTTGTATCTAATTAAATATGCAGTTGGATTTAATCATATTTGGTCGTATATTGTGCGTTGAAGCAATTTTAAAACAGAAAAAAAAAAATCGTTCGATCTTATTTGAACAATTTCATTTAGATAAGAAAACCTTATGGACCTTGTACAAATGAAATACATGTACATGTCAGATGCACAAAACCGAGTATGTCCGATTCTGTATAAGCGCTACCGCAACTTTAAAAAAAAAAAAAAAAAAGAGTTTTGAAAGGTAAAATCGTTCAACGCGATCAACACGCCAAATTAGATTAACACGAATATCTAAATTAAATGGCACAACTAAATAGAATAAATTAGATAAATAATGAACTCGGAAAATATTATGAAAAGAAATAACGAAATACAGTACAAAATAAAAATAAGAAATAATTATATAGATACAAACTTAATTGGAAAATAGAAAATGAATGAATGAATCAATCAATCAATATTTCTTCTTTCAGTTTTATAGGTCAAAGACAAGAGTGCACTACTCCATAAAGTTTATGTATAGTTTCATTATTGTTATTTATGATTAGTTTTATATTATTTGCAGTTGTTTAAATATAATTAGTTAGCCAATAGTAAAAATCGGTAAATCTTAAAAACCTCTGGGATGAATCAGCCTACTGAACAAATTTACATTTAATTAAATGAAGTAGAAAACTCCAGAAAGAGGCCAGTTTTGAAAAGGAAAATTGCATCTGAAGCATTAGCGGCTTTTAACACCACCAAATAGCATTAATCACTGAATATTCAAATAAATAACAAAAGAAATAAATAAATTAAATTAAATAATAATGATCTGAATAGATATAAAAATGAAATGACTTAAATAAGATCATATAAAAGTAAGAAATAATACAGATATAAAAATAAGAAATAAATTAGACAAAAAATGCCATCCTATCAGTTTGCACTTTAGTCAACACAAACAATGCTGCTGTTAGATAAAATGTATTTAATGTCTGGTGTTATTATTTATTTTGATTATTGTGTACGATGTAGGCAGTAGTTGCCAACAAATAATATAGCACTAGTAAAATTCGGTAAACCATTTAATCATATGGATGAATGAGTAACTGAACAAATAAATTAATAAGCTAGAACAAAAAATGAAAGTAAAGGAGATAAAAGCATGTCTTAAAATTAGATAATATCACTCACAGTTGTCAGATGTATAGGGAATTTGTTTATCATTGTCATTATTATGTACAATTATTATTATTATTATTATTATTATTATATATTATTATTATTATTCTTTTATTATTATTTTTCTTATTATTGTCATCATTATGTCGCTTCTCATTTTCATTATCATTATTATCATTGTTACCATTTTTTCATTAATGATTATTATTCTTATTATTCTTATTATTTATTCTTATTCTTATTATCAGTATTATTCGCAATTTTCATTATCATTATTATCATTTGTTACTATATTTTCATTATTATTATATTATTCATTATTATTGATTATTATTATTATTATCGTCGCCGTAGTAGAAATAGTCAGTAGCTTATGTGAAATAGTAGATTTTAAGTTCACGCAATTTTTAATTGTTAGAATTTCGAAAAAAATGCTCTTTAATTTAAGGCACGTGGATCTCTTTGCATGCATGCTACAATTACACTTGTTAAATACACATGGCATTTAGAGAACAATGCCATCTGGGAACCTTTAGCAAAATTATAGAGCTAGAAACTCAGTTTTAGAGGAATTATAGTGACTGTTAGTCGTCAGCATTGGTGATTTTTTTTTTCTCGCGACGAAAAAATTTCCTACCAGTAAACGTACACTAGGACGGCTATTGTTTTTCTTTTGCATTTTTCAAATTCTAGCAATGCACTGACCCCTAGATTTCACAGACATTGCCCTTCATCAATAGCCTAAGGGCATGGTGTTATCTTTTCACTGGTCTTGCGGGGATTGTTTGCAAATGAGATCCACTGCTTCATAAGTTCCATTACTCACTATCATGGTCTACGTTTAAAGTGATAGGCTAACATTGGGGAACTTCAATTTTAAAAAAATGTCAAAATTTTAGATATCTGATCTACATATTACGTGTTCATATGGACAAATAAATAACCCTAGAATAAAAAAGTTGGAAAGTTACACTGCAATGGCAAGTTATGCCATGAATAAACATTAAAACTCCGGGCGAGTTTAAATAGCCTAGGTGTACACACGTTAAGTCTATGGAGAAAAATGGGCAGCCTTGTGAATACCGATCAACTTACGCATTTTCAGCTTTTTTTAAAGCACTAACATAATCATTTTGAATATAATTTTTCCAGGGCTCTCATTTTTAGGCCTTATCAAAGACAAATGGTAGCATGGGCGGGAATCATGTAGTCTCAGGATTTTTTTTTTAACTGTGGTAAATGTTAGCCAATTACCTTTAGATGCGCAAATAAGAAAAAAAAAAAAAAAAAAAATCGGTGGAGCCTTATTTTGTTCAATTTATTAGATAAAAAACTTGTGTACAAATTAAACGTTATTTGAACAGTTTATATTGGCAATACTTGTGGGATTATCATAGTAGTAGTAGTAGTAGAAATCGTTAAATCGCTTTAACCTATGGCATGAATTAGTAACTAAACACATATATCAATTAGATAAATAAACAATATAAATAAAATAAAGGAATGAAATAATGGGTTTTAACAATTTAATAAGTAAAAGTTATAGATGTATAGATTATTATTCATTATTATTATCATATTATTATTATTATTATTATTATTATATTTATTATTATTATTATATTATTATTATTATTATTATTTTTTTTATTATTATTATTATTATTATTATTAACATTCTTTTGCTTCTTCTCTTCTTCTTATCATCATCATCATCTATCATCATCATCATTGTTCGGAATTTTTGAAAACATGCTTACATTATGACTGTTTGGGATGGCAAAAAAATGCAAGAGCAAAAAAAAAATCAGGTTAGAGCTAAATTTGAATCAATTCTTAGATTAAAAACAACCTTAATGACGTTACAAATGAAATACAGTTGTACATATCAGTTATACAAACCGAGTATGTCCATCACAGACGCATACTAATTTAGTATAGTCTGTGTGTTCCGATACAACAAGATATTCTGTAATAGAAACAACGCCGACATTGATTAGAGGCAAGAGAAAACAAGTGACGAGACGTAGAGTTGCGTCAATACTGTAAAGAGCACTGAAAGAGTATAGAGATTATAAACGATAATGAGAAAGTCGTAAACTGAAAAGATTTTTTCGTAAGAATTAAAATTTAGTCCAGTCATGCCACCTTCTACTTTTTCTGGTGTTGAGTAGAGGGCACCAGAGGGGCATTGAGACTCACTGACGCCATTTAGCAAAACTATTTAGTGTTGTTTAGCAATTAACCATCCCACACTGCTGAAAATAAAAATAACAGGTTCAAACCAAATGAAAGCTAAAACGTAACATGTAGTACAATTGTTACCATAAGCGGAAAACAAAATACGTATGTTTGACAAAAAATCTATACAATTACTCAGTAACTTGAAAATTACAGTTCAAAGCAAT
>JZLH01S0168870.1:23592-36340 GCA_001188425.1 Eucidaris tribuloides | reverse complement strand
ACATGAAATTCAATATTTCTCTTTTATTCTGACACTCATGGTAAAAAATGAAATAACGTATAAACGAGAACAATAAAAATTAAAACATGCTGTGTAGCGTGATTTCATATGATTACATTTTGAACTTTTAGAGGAAACCTGAACATAAAGGATCACGTCCACAGCTTGACTCATACAATACTCGCTTCGGCACAATAGCTCCGAATCTGTTAGCGAGTAATTTCTTGGTGCTGGCCTGCCAATCCAGAAAGCAGAGTTACTGAATGCATTTTGGAACATTCTCTGAAAACAAGCATCTATTTCAAATTGTCCTTTGTTCACTTTAGCCATGCTTCATTTCGATTTCAAAATGAGAAATCATACAAAGTAGATTAAAATAGGCTTTTAAATGATTTCCTTCAATATCGAAGATATTCTGAATACATTCAAGCGTGGCCGTTTGAATTCAAATTTGCTCGAGTGCAAATGAATTTATACCTTGTCCCTTCTGATTGTCTTTGCTCAGTCATGCGTGATGGAAGAATCTGCTCTGCGCATGTATCAAATAAAGAAGGGAAATCTTGTCTTATTGTGCGATTCTTTTTGTCATATTTGTTTATTAACATATAAAAAATATCTTCATCAATTCTCGGTTCCTTTTTTCTGGGAACACTGTATATTGTAAGAATCAGTGATTGCATAGTAACCGCAAATACACGAGTTCGCACACACACGCATCGCATATACACACAACACATACCACACCCACAACACATCACACACACACAACACACACACACCACGACACCACACACACACACACACCTCATCACACACGCACACCACACACACATACACACACACACAGCACACGACATCCCACCGAATACACACACACACACATTCTTGTACAGGACGAAAATCGGATACTGTTATACAAACCGGAAAAACGGATATTTTAATACATCATTATCGATGCGACATCACTAATGTTAATCATAAATGATTGATAAATAACAAAACAGGGTTGTTTTCGTTAAAATTGATTATTATTCGATTTGAGTTTTTCAAATACAAAACGGGATGAATGGTTTTTACACCACATATGGGTTGTTACATGCAAAGCGGGATATGGGTTTATACACACAGTGTGTATAGATGTGAGTTTGTTTCCATACAAAGCGGGATATGGTTTATACACACATGTTGTATAGATATGAGTTCTTCACATGCAAGCGGGGATATGGTTATAACATCACATTGTGTATAAGATATGAGTTTGTTTCATACAAAGCGGATAATGGTTTAACAGCACATGTGTTGATAGATATGAAGTTGTTTCCAATACAAAGTGGGATATGGTTTACACAACATGTGTGTATAAAATGAGTTTGTTTCCATACAAAGTCCGGGATATGGTTCTAACACAACATATGGTGTTTATAGATTTGAGTTGTTTCCATCCCAAAGTGGGAATGCACACATGTGTTATACATTTTGATTTTTCCTACAAAGTGGAATATCGGTTACACACTGAATCGTGGACTAGTTCAATTAATCAATTAATTTGATGCGACATCAAAAATTTACATTAATTATGATAAACGACAAAAAAGTTTTTCCTTGACTATAGAGTTTTCATACAAACGGGATATAGTTTACACATAACACGAAGGTGATGATTGAGGTTATACTCCGTACAAGTGGATATTTACACACCTGAACTTGTGATATAATACATCAATAACAATTTATTAAAATTAATTTTTTCAAATACAAAACGGGATATGGGTTACACACTATGGGTAATAGATAATTTGATGCGACATCAGGTTTTATCATACATATTGGGAAATAACAAAAAAAGGTGCGCTTTTCGTTAGAATTTAATTATTCCCCTGATTTTTCAAGAAAAACGGCGGAAGGTAGCACACGATATGGTTTTTACATCAAAGCCGGGATATGGGTTTATACACAATGTGTGATAGAAGGAGATTGTTTCCATACAAAGCGGGATATGGTTTATATCACAATGTTGTGTATAGATACCGTATGAGTTTGTTTCCATACAAATCGGGATACTGGTTTACACAATAGTGTGTATAGGATATAGTGTTTCCATCCCAAAGGTGGGGATAGGGTTTATAACACACATGTTAAGATATGAGTTGTTTCGCATCCAAGCGGGGATAATGGTTTATAATCACACCATGTGTGTGTATAGATTACTGTATGATTTGTTCCATAGCAAAGTCGGATATGGGTTTTATACCACAAATAAGTTGTATAGATAGAGTTTGTTTCCATACAAAGTGGGGATAGGGTCTCACACACTCTGGAATCGAGGGTATGTTCATTAATCAATTAATTTGATTTGCGACACCAAATTTATCCATTATTATGTAATGACAAAAAAGGTTTTTCGTAAATTTTGATTATACTATATGAGTTTTCAATACAAAACGGGAAATGGGGTTACACACGTCAATGTTGTATAGATAATTTTGATTGGCGACCATCAGGTTTTATCATAAAATGATTGGTAAATAAAAAAAAGGTCGTTTTTCGTAAAATTTAATTTCTATTTGATTTTTTTTTAAAATACAAAACGGGATGGTTTACACACGATTGGTTGTTTACAGCAAGCGGGGATTGTTATAACATACATGTGTATAGAAATGCGTTTCGTTTCCATACAAAGGGATACGGGGTTTTACACACATTGGTGTGTAACGAACCGATAGTTTGTTTCCATACCAAGTCGGGATATGGGTTAACACATATTTTGTAAGATTTGAGTTGTTTCCATAACAAACGTGGGAATGGTTACATCACTGAACGATACTCAATATAAAATTAATTTGATTGCGACCATCAATAAATTTATCATTAGTTATTGGTAAATGACAAATAAACGGGTTGTTATAAAATTTGATTATATCTATGTGAGTTTTTTTTCAATACAAAACGGGATATGGTTTACACCACGTTGTGTGTACGATAATTTGATCTGCGACAATCAGATTTTATCAAAATGATTGTAATAAAGAAAAAAGGGTCGTTTTCGTTCAACATTTATTTCTATTTTCTATTTGAGTTGTTTCAAATACAAAACGGGGATAGCATTTGAGTTGTTCCATACAAGGGGGGATAGGGTTACACACATAGTGTGTAATGGATTGAGTTTGTTTCCATACATAATTGGCGATAGGGTTTACAGACCTGAATAGTGGATATTCTAAATTAATCAAATTAAATTCACTCCACATCACTACACAGTCATCAGTCAGGCATCAAAATCACCTTCCTTTTTGTGCCGGGTATTCATGGGTAACGTGCTGTGCATATATAATGAGCTGGGACATATCATTTGAAACTGCCAAAGAGAGAGAGCGAGAGAAACAATTCTAATAGTTTAGATGTGATAAATCACTGAAAGGAGATCATTTCATAGCTTTTCAGCAATAGATTTCAATTGACATTTATATGTTTTGAAATGTGTAAATGAGCGTTTCAAATCTGAATGTTTAAAATTAAATTTAATGAATTTTCGAAGCAGTCAAAGTCTAGTTAAATATTCTTGCACTCACTAATGTTAATAAGGTAAAAGCAAGAAAAAAAAAACCAATGCATCTTCCTTGTAGTTGCTATGTTTGCTATTCTGTTTATCCCAGTCCATGGAATCTAGCAAAGTGCAACATACAGTACAGCTCATAAATGTTTTCTCAGTCAACATCAGTATTTTCATGATGCGTGGGTTCCTACTAAACGTGATTGGCCCCATAGAGAACACAAAGTATGCTTCACTGGATGCACTGGGCAACAGGTTCACATAAAGTTCATGCACACGGGTGGCTTGTTTTGAATTACCCGCCATTGTTTGGGGGTCAGCACAATGCACATACCACGGCATTGCCGCAAATCCATGGTCATCTTTGTATTTCTGATATGTTTTGCCTAGATCTTGACTGGCTATAAAATAAATAAGCAAAACAAATGTCAAAGAAAGAAAGCTGAATAGTTGTTTTTACACAGATGTAAAAAATGAAGGAATGCAACAATTTAGCTTTCATTTGATGACAACAACAGGAAAAATTCCATGGTTTTTATCATCTTTTGACCTCAAGTTTAATAAAGCAGCAGGCCAAATTAAATGAACTCAATACATAACTTAGATAATCTCCTATTTATCATGCTTGATTGCTTTTTTTTAACATACTGATCATTGAATTATTGTTATTTCAAAAAGAAGTGTCTTCAGTCATTAGTAGTGAGAAGCGCTACAGAGAATGTCTTGTGTGCTGCGTTCGTGCCTCATTGTGACTCATTTGCATACACACTTCCGTACGACTGTACACCGTCTCCGTCAAAATCAACAACAAAATACATAACTAAAAACAAAAATACCTTCCCAACTAAAAGGACAAGAAGTGTGGATGGAATACTGTTGTTTACTCCCCACGCTCCCATCGATCGCGCCCATTATCTTTTCAACTATAATCATTTCCTTTTGAAGTGGACACAGTAATAAGAGAAAAATGCTAAGAAATGCAGGACCATGCAATTCTGATATTTTTGTTTTGAAACTCGAAAGTTTTATTTAAATAAAACTTTGAAAAATGAATAATTTAAGCATAAACCAAATAACTAATTATTTGTTCTAAGAAACATCTCATAACAAGTACGCATACATATCACTAATCTACAGAGCAACCAAAGCAAACGACAGCGTTTGATACAATCAACCTCGAATGAACATCAAAACGAGAACGAAACCTAAATGACGCAATTGAATGTTTGAAACTCGAAAAAAATTATGCAACTGAATCATCCAAAATTAAATAATGCCTTTGAAAAAAACGGACGTTTATTTTGAAAAATTACTTGAAAAAGAGTTAGATAAAGATGGTGGAATTAGCGTTTAACTGTTTGTTTTTCTGTAAAAAATAAACACATAAAAAAACCATTAAAATAAGCTCAACATGCTTTAATGGGCGATGAACACGAAACGTCATAAGACAAACACACGTGTATTCCCCTTTGATCATTTGTCTTCAAGTTTGAACAAAACTAATGATCAAAGTACCTTTTGATAGGTAGATAGGGAAAAAGCCGCCCGTCTCACAATTCGTGCCGTCTCGAGCCTTTTCACTATAAAAGCGCACCTTTTTCAGGAGACTTAAAGCCCAAGTTTAGGTTTGGTGGATTTTTTTCCAAGGCTTTATGCCCAAAAATCATTTCCTTGCAAATAATACAATTCTGAATGTCTTCTTTTGTATACATTAATGAAAATTCCAGGGGGCGGGGGAACCCCCGCAGATTTTCGATCGGCTGAATATTTACATTATAGGCATCACAAAGGTGAATAAGGCCTTAGGTTACTATAGTATACAATCATCGAAAAATTAGCCTCTGCTCTTCCTTAACTTAATACAAAAAAACAACTAGACTTTCAGAAAAATTATTGCAGGGGTATGATTTGGGGCATAAAGCTTTCAATAAACAAAACAAAAAAATCCCCAATCTGAAAATTTGGGCTAAGGCCACCGCACACTACATCTATTTCCGTCGACGACTGACCGAACACCGCGATCCGCAAATTTAAAAAAAAGCAATTTCCGTACAAAATTTATTTCAAGAGTCGCAAATCGGGCAGTCGTGTGACGGAAAAATCCGTGTAGTGCTAGGTCTTTAGGGAACACACTTACAGGTCGCTCATAACCTTACGAATTGGCATGGAGGCTGGGAGCGGGAGGCCACCTTCCCGGGACTACCCTAGACCTTTTTTGAGTATGGGTGTACAAGCCTAAATTACCCGACCATTTTTTGTCGCAGCAAATTACTGACGGCAAACGTCTTAATTACATTACAACGCGTAATAAGCTCGGAGCATGTTCAATTTGTATCTAATCACTTTTTACTTCACTTCCTTACATTGTTCACAATTCATTCAGATCTGATGACTTTTCCTGACATTTTTATATTAAAATATTTATGTATTATTTGGGTATATGATTGCGTTTCAACACATGACCAGGTGCGTCACTAGACCACTTTGAATGGGGTGATGTTGTACATAGTCAAATTTTGCCTTACTGGTAAAATAAAAATGCCCGACTGTAAAAAGCCGGGGGGTTTTTTTTGTTTAAGGCGTAAACAGAGCATCCATTTGTTTTCAAGGAGAGGGCGGCCGGGGGGGGGGCGGACTTCACGCCTACTATGTATTCTGATATATAAATCCGCAATACCCAACTGTATAAAGTGATAGGTCTAAGCATTCGTGGAGCTTTCAATTTAAAAATTGTCAACTTTGATCATTCTAGCTACATTAGTAGTGTTCAATATGGACAAATAACACCCCTAGAATCACAAAATTTAGAAAAGTTACGCCAATGGCCAGTATGCATGAATAAGACAATTAAAACGTCGCGGGCGAGTTAATAGCCGAGGAGCCTAGGTGTAACACAGTAAGTCTAGTGGGAGGAAAATGGGCAAGTGAATCTGCGTTTCAACTGACGATTTCCACTTTTTCTTAAAGCACTAAAAAAATCGTATTTTGAATATATATTTTTTTCAGAGGCTTCATTTTTAGTAACCTATCAAACTACTGGTAGCATGGGGAGATCATGGTGGTCTCAGATTTTTTTAACTGTGGTAAATGTTAGCACAATACCCTTTAATCAGGACGCGTTCTAGAGCAAAAAAATTAAGGGGGGCTACAGGGCTTGACTGATACAGTGCGAGGTGAGCCGAAGCGACTGAGCTGGGGGAGGGTGTGGAGGGGGGATACCCCCCTCCCACGGTCTTTCAATTTTTTAAAGGTATATTTAATGAAGATTATTAGGGATTGATCAAAGATTACAGGAAGTATGGAAAATGTAAATGGGACTAGTGATACTTGCAGGAGCAAAACTCCGAACGGGGGAGGTGTGGAAGGGGAACCCTCTCACACGGCCAGGAACTGGTTGAGAAATACGCAGTAGAAAATATTTTTTCTAGGTCATGTAAACCATATACTTTTGGCATTAATGGTATATTTATCAAAGATAGGGACTAGGAATCTGCATACTTGGACGGAGCACGACGACCGAGCCGGGGGAGGTGTGGAGGGGTATCCCCTCTCACGGCACGGTAGAAACTGTTTGAAAAACGACATAGCAAAAAGACGTGATTTTGGGTAATGGTAATATGATGTATTAAATGTATATCTTATGAAGATTGTTTTCCGGATTCGTTTTCAAAAGATACAGGAAGTATTGAAAGTTGTAATTGGGTCAGCTGATAATTGCGAGGGAGCGAAACCTCCCGAACAGGGGAGAAGTTCCCACGGTAGGAACTTTTGAAAATACGCATAGAAAGATGGTTCCTATATAATATATATATATATAGTATATATATATATATATTAGTATATATATATAGAATTCATATATATGGTTTTTTTTTTGCAATGGTAAGGTTTTATCGAGATTGGGGATTGGGAAAGCTCTACAGTACTTGTGATGAAGTGGAGTGGCAATACCCCCTCCTCGGGAGGAACTTTTTTTAAAAATAGCGATAGAAAAGATGTTTTTCTAGCATGGATAATGTCTTTTGGTATTGTTTATCAAGATTAGGGATTGAGAAGTCATACCTGTGCGAGGAGCGGAAGCGACCGAGCTGGAGAGGTGTGGGAGGGGGGATCCCCCCACGGTAAGGAACTCTTTGAACATACGCATTAAGAAAAGAGGTTTCTAGGTTGGGTAAATATAACCTATCATATTTCATGAAGATATTAGGGATTGTTGCAGGTTTCGAAACATGTAACAGGAAATACGATAAATAAACTGTAACTTGGCACTCATTATTGCTAGTGAACGAATCGGAGCCGAGTCGGGGAGGATGTGGAGGTGTGGCATACCCCTGCAACGATAGGAGCTTTGAAAATACTTCATTAGAAACACGCGGTTCTAGCATAGTAATACATATCAATGTAAATTTTCAAGATTAGGGATCGGGTAATAAATCATACTTGCGAGGGTGAGCGAAGCAACCGTGGGAGAGGTGTGATAACTCCCCTCCCACGCAGAAAAGTTTTTGAAAATACCGTAAAAAGAGAAGACGTGAATTCTAGGCAGTGGTAAAATGACGATATCTTTGAAGGTTTTGATAAAAGATTATTACTGATATATCCAGGATTTTCAAAGAGACTGGTATGCCCTACAAGGAAGTATGTGAGAACTGTACGTGAGATAGTCATCTTGTGAGGGGAACGCGAAGCGAAGGCGAGCTGAAATTGAGTGTGTGTGAGAGGGTACCCCTCGCCATTAGAAAATTTTTCAAAAATACAAAACGAGAAAGACGTGATTCTACAGCATGTAAATTCCTATAATTTGAAGGTTTTGTAAAGATTATTACATGATTGTAGTCAGATTTCAAAGAGTATGTAGGCCTACAGAAGTATGTGGAAAAATCTGTAGCTGGAGGTATCATAATTGTGAGGGAGCGAAAGCGACGACGCTGGATGATGTGTGTGAGGAGGGGTTCCCCTCCTTACGTTAGAAAAGTTTTCTCAAAATACAGAACCAGAAAGAGAGCGTTGTTTTTCAGGCATGATAAATGGATTATTTAAAGGTATAGTTGATAAAGTTCAGGATTTCCAGAAAGATGTTCAGTATTTGAAAAAAACTGTAAATTCGGTATTCATATCTAATTGCGACGGGGGCGGGAACGGGTGTGGGATGCGGAAGCCGCCCGACACAGAAACTTATTAACATACACGTGGCAAGAAAAGACGCTAGCAACAGACAGTGTTTTCTTAAGCACAGTAAAATACATATAAACTAAACGTGTATTACAAATTATTATTGGGATCTGTTGCAGTATTTCAGAAATGAACAGTAGGGTCAGCGACGCTGACAAAAATGTGATTTGTAGTCCGAGGGAAGCGAAGCGACTCGAGCAAGCGTAGGAACTTTTTGAAATATGTAATAAAAGACTCGTTTCTAGCATGGTATAATACATATTATAAAGCTTAAACTTCTTTCTATTCATAATTTACTCACTGCCTCAAATCGACTTTAGTTTTTCATTGAATATTTTCAATGTAAAAACATTTTGTCCGGATTTTTTTTTTGGGGGGCGGGGACTTGGCGATTTCTTTTTTTTTTTGCGGGGGGCGGGGGGGCTTGAGGCCCGCCCAAAGCGCCCTCATGCTTTTATTTCTTAAAAATAATTACATCTACTACCCCGAAAATGCACTCAAACATGGAATTTGTGCGTGCAAATGAAATTTTGGTATCATCAATATTCATTGTTTTAATTCACTCATGCGTGGGCAATGAAAAATATGTTGTGTATCAAATGAAAGAAGAGAAACACAGCTTTACAAACATACCTAATTCATCTAAGATATTGTTTATTATGATGGAATATTTTTGGTATGAAATCCGGTTTCCTTTTTTCTGGGACACACTGTATTTCAGGAAAAGTTAAATGGTGATATTAGAAAATATGTGTTACTACTGAAATTTAAAAAAAAAGTTATGACACCAAAATCATTTTATCAGTAGTCAGCAGATACGCAGTAGCATGTATAGCGTCAACATTGTTATGAATTAAGGGAAGACGAAACCAACAATAAAAGGCTACATCTATTCTAGACATTGTTCATTACTATTCAATCCATGTCTAAAGTAACGATCGATATAGTCTATGTACGCAACTTCATACAATTATCCTCTTGACTGTGGTTGGAGCAGGTAGAGAAAAGGCAGTCCTGTTAATAATAGTCTACAACCCCTATTGTGTAAAAGGACTGTACTGAGGGACACGCAGGAAAGTTCTATTCTCTGCATCTCGATTACGCTTTATGAACGCTAACAAAACACAATGTACAAGTCGATCCCTTGGTCCTGCGTCTTTACAGTTCAAGTTCAGTTCAGAATTTCACCAGATAAAGAAACAAAGAAAGAAGTCCACGACGGCTCTGTGGGCTAAAATGATGTACGGTTAAGCCTATAATCCATGTATTGTACCTTCTTTGAAATAGACTTTTGGCGCGAAAAATACAAGGAGTTTGCCTAATTCCTGCAAGAAATAATAGTAGTACACGAACGCGATAACGAAAAAAGCACACAGGTATTATAATTAGATAGTCCTGAATCTCGTTAGCACGGCTCACGCCTGCTCGTTGTCATGGTGCAAACGTGGCATGTGATTGTTCGATTTCAACCATCGTCCAGGAAACGCACTAGTTTTTGTTGTAATTAAGCAACACACAAAGCGAATGAAGCAAAGTAAATTATTCATTCATCGCTCACTCACTCCAAATTCGCAATTACATATTGAAATGAACACTCATTCAAGATGTTCAGTAAAATGCAAATTATAATATTACTGAGCCGTTTTGATACAAGTACTATAATCATGCACACATCTTGGTGCTTTGCGGCGCCGGAGGAGATAGTCGGCAATTGCATAACAGAAACATTTTTTTTGTTGACATCATCAATAATATTTCGCCATTATGATTCTTAGATCGAAATACATGATTCCATAGGGCCCCTAATAACAATGTAGCAATAATACTATGTACGATAACACAAAGTAAACATAAGTAACATTTATAATAGTTTTATGACAGTGTTTTTAAACAAAACAAACAAGGCAATATAGCTTGATATTTTACAATTTGTCCATAAAAATAATCAACTCCCTCTCACCCATGAGTAAGAATCCAAAAATCAATTTTGATCAGAAATTTTATTCAATTAAAAGAATTGACTTTTTGAATTAAAAACAGGAAAATTCACCCTCCCAGGTTCATCTGGTACAGATGAATTATCAAATATTATTAAAGCTTGTTAAAAGTTCTTGTTTCATAATATGTGATTTTAATAGTTACATTATGTAACTGCGTTTCGCACCTTTATTATATTCGACATGTCCAGCAGAAAAACATGGAGAAGAAAAAGAAAAATCATTTACACTTCTGTGTAATGTGCACATCAGTTTTTAATCAGATAATTCAGATTTTAAAATCAAATTATTCAGATATTGAATTAAAAATATGAAGTAATTTAAAATGGGGTTCATGATACAATTTTACTTCATTATAGTTTATGCAATGAGATGCCAGTGAAATTGTTATTAGTTCAGTAAACTAAACATAGAGCATTATTTTGTTGTTTTTACAATCGTTTGTGAAATTCGAAATTATATTTGATAATGTTTTTGCTTGGATACCAACATTTATATTGCAGCGATTACAGTATCTGTATTCGCAGATCCCAATACCAATAAATTAACAACAAAGACTATTGAGTTCGATACATTCCACCTTGGCGTCCTTTATTATTGCCGAGGTGCTCCGAATTTATCCGAGTATTCATGAGGTAAAAACGCTGATACGGATTGGCTTAAACTTATCACGTGATCTTAAAATCACCAAATAAAGAACCGTTGTAGCGTTGGCGCGTACGCGTTGCGCGTTTATCACTAGTATAGCAGTAGTTGATCATCATGGTAAGTGTTGTAACTAAATTTTTTATTCAACAAAAATATACCGTAAGACATTGCCATCCGACTGTATTTTTCACACGATGATGTTAATGAATATCTGAAATTACGGTACACTTCAGCATTTCTTGAATCGTGCTTATAATTTTGTAATATTGTCTTGTTTTAGGCTGGAGGTAAAGCTGGTAAAGACTCTGGAAAGGCGAAGGCGAAGGCTGTTTCCCGTTCAGCTCGGGCAGGCTTGCAGGTAAGCACCGTGCAATGCTTAACTATTAACTTAAAGTATGACCATTTGAAGCAATGTTTTTCTTGCAAATTATAATTTACGTTATTTTGTATTTACAATATTTAATTTATTTATTAATTTATTCACAGTTCCCAGTCGGTCGTATACACAGGCATTTGAAAAATCGGACGACAAGTCATGGACGTGTTGGTGCAACAGCCGCCGTGTATTCTGCTGCAATTCTGGAATACCTCACTGCAGAAGTAAGTCTAAATTTCACCTTTTGAACAAAGCCACGATTAATGTAACCATGTTCTGTATGAAATCGTTACTTTTTGGCACGGTTTGCACGGTAGCATTTGTCCATACCCGTATGAATGTGTTACATACGGTCGATGATGTTGACGAAAGCCGGCCAAATTCTCGCCGGTTCTTCCCGCGCTTTGTCGGCCGGGTGACGCTCTTCTCCAGGCGTCCACTCACAATTCGCCCCGCTCTGTTCCTGTTGACCTCTGTACCAACGCATCATTTCATGACCTGTAACAAGAAATGCCTTGACCTGATAGTGAATTCTGTTTATGGTTTTGTGTACATGTACTTGAAAACGTAAATACATCATCATGACATCATGATCATCATGATCATAGTTCGTGATCTGATTTATCTTCAGAAAATTAAAAGTGCTCATGCACTTTCTGTGTAACTGTCAGTCTCAGTGTGTGTGAGGCACTGTCGAATGAATAGTGACACTGCAGGATGAGATTGAAAATATTGAAATGATCAGTTACTTTACCAAAGACCAAAGTTCCATTAAACTTCACTGTACAAAGTCTGGGCCAGTGACTTGGGTAGTGTAATTGTAATGTGCTAATGTTAGTCTAATTCATTTTTAAACTGAGCGGTTGCAATGCAGCTGCATGCAGGAAAAGTTGTGTTGAGACTCGTGTGTGTGTGTGTGTATGGTGGTATGCTACCTCGTGTGTTGGGAAGCAAGCATGACAGATCTACATGATGCAATTCGACTAGGGTCTTGTGCGATGTTTT
>JZLH01S0168870.1:12962-23567 GCA_001188425.1 Eucidaris tribuloides | reverse complement strand
TTTAATGTAAGCCAGACAGCCACACTTCTCAATATCATCTAGGGACGTTGGCGACAGGAACTTCACAGCTACAGGGAAACCCCGTTATAACGAGCTCGGATACAGCGAGGTACCGCTTTTAACGAGGTGATTGTCTCGGTCCCGTTTTTATTTACATGCTCTTCAATGGAAAGAAGCTCCGTTTATAACGAGCTCGGTTATTGCGAGATTTCGCTTATAACGAGGTATTTTTCTCAACCCATTAACAAAGAAAAACATAAGAAATTCACCCGGTTAAAACGAGGAAATGAAAGTCGCATCGTGCGCTGACCAAATTCAAATTTTGGCAACGCAAAAATTGCCCAATCGTTTCAGAGCGCATCGCGCCCCTTCTGCCTGCCACGCAGCCATTCACAATATCTATCTGCAAGTGTGTGTCTATATGTGTGAGTGAGAGTGCAATTCACACTGCTGTACAGTACTGTACATTCACATGTCACACACACAAAGCTTGCCTCCCGTACACAGTACTCAACGCAAGTTACGAGCGTGAAGGTTGCTGCTTTATTTCGAGATCTAGTTTTCTGTATTACTTTGGATGAGTTTATAAATGAAAAATAATCAGCTTGTGTTCATAGTTTTGGTGCAGAACAAGTAGGAAAAAGCAGTAAACAGATGGGTTTAATGCCTAGTCCCATACATGTTATATTTTGTGTGATACATTATGTGTACGTTTACAACGAGGTACCGGATATAACGAGGTAAAATCGGCGGACCCGACGACCTCGCTATAACGGGGTTTCCCTGTAGTATGGGCAGGGAGTCTAACAACTCCCTGGTACAGGTGCACGTCCAATATCAGAGACTCTCTCCAATTTCGGAGAGAAATCCTCGAGGGATTTTACCTCAGATGACCGTCTACTTTGAAAATTCACCGTCTCCTTAGTACCTTACCAAGTTATGATCGATTGTTTACATTTTGCAGCAATTATCGATAGCAAAGTTGCTGATGGTATGGATTACCAGCATAGTTAATGACTGTTGTCATTATCAATACTATTATTCTTGTAAATTATTAATAAATTTGTATTAGACCGTATGTAAATCCAGATCTGATTATTTCCACCACCATGACCACTGCGGGATTGCGTCTTCGAAAAAAAAATCTCCGATATTGGAGATTCTCTTTGATTCTCTTTGACGACCCCATAAATAGTCTCCGATATCAGAGATAATCTCCGATATTTGACATGCGCCCGTACTGACAGCCAAATGAATCCGTTATACACCTATCAATTGTAAGACACACCCCTTGACCCCCGGGAATGGTGCGTCACTTGTCAAATGTGAGTTGGATTTTCATATACCATGACGCACCTGTGTGTCTCGACTATGACGGACCATTTTCTTACAATGACTGTGCCTAGGCCTATTAAAAAAATATACAGTCCACTCTCGTTATAAAGAACACTGATATAACAAACTTTCATTATAAAGAAGTAAAATCGCTGGTCCCATTTCTTGGATTTCCTTTGTATTCTATTGTTTTTGCAACTCTGATATAAAGAAATTTCATTATAAAGAACAAATTTCATGGGTCCTGAGGACTTCTTTATAACGAGAGTGCACTGTACAAAATGACGCACCCCATTCACCATGCTGTGATGGACCAAATGCTTCCATGGTACGTACCGGCTCGTCGTCATTTGTGTATGGTAATAACCACCTGGACGCACCAGCCCGGGGTCGAGGGCGTCTTAGACAATTGAAGTGTATAGCAGCAAATTCAAATGGGTCAGCCCAAAAGTTTGGGGGGATTTTTCTGGGAAAAAGATTGTTCAAAGAGACATTAAGACGATAAAGCTAAGGAAAAGATGATATATCAGATCTACAGATAGCTATAAGCCAGTACAAGAGCTTGAATGCATTAAGCAATATTAACTCATAAACGAATTAAAGTGAAACATCACCTCTATCCGCAGGGCCAATTGCTCTCTCGCTGCTATAAACGTGCCTTTACTGTGACTCAAACAGATGGTGTGACTTGCGAGCAACTTCCGGGTACATAACCACACACAGTGTATAGCTGAAGACAACTGATGAACTGTGTATTAAACTCTTGCGCTTAGTATAATCGAAATATAGGCCTAATATAACAATCGTTGCATTATACATCCATACCCCAGCTTAATATGTAAGAAATGTTCAGTTGTTAGGTAAAAACGGCTGAAAGAAAGGGTTAAAAGGACGCCTGGTTCCGATAGGCTAATGCGCTGTGTATATGCGCTTTGGAGTTCGTGGTTCCGAGTTGTCGTCGGTTGTGCAATTTGCTACTTTACAGACGGGAGACTTTAACCGGCTTTCCCTACCAGGGAAAAGGGAGTGGGGTATTAATATTTTGCCTTAAGGTAAATTATATCAAATAACATATAATAAAAAATAGAAACTTTGATAATTTTCTAGACAGTAGGAAAGTCGAAGCACGCGGGGTACCATTCATTACTGCGATAATGCGCAATTGCACTGAAGACTGCTCGCGCGCGTAGGGCTGCGCCTGCTCAGCGGGCTTGGCCTGCGAGCGCGCAGGCGGTCTACCTAACGATCGTACTCCGCGTCTGCGGATTTACATTACTCGGCGAGAGAAGCTATGCAGCTGTGATTACGCATGCTCAACAAAGCGAATACAAAAAATAGTTAAATTTATAGCTAATATACACTGCGAGTGATAGAAATAATCGTATTCTCTGCGAACATTTACGCATAACCTGACTTTTAGGGGAAACTACTTCTACTCAATATCATAATAGTCGGGCAGCAAGTTGAAATACATCGAACAGAACACCAAATACAAACGAAACGAACCTGAGGAATGCATATTCTATTTAATGAGTCTACTATTTGACATATTAAAATGGAAAAGAAAACTTAGACTTTGTACATGTAAGACGAAATCTTACTCAGAACATAACTTAAAAACCAGTTAATTTCTGTTCTCCACACTGGACACACGCAACTTATAATTTCAGGTTTGTTTTCAAGTATTCCGTACACAGATCTCGCCACACAGCCGAGGTTAAAAAAACGATTTTTTTCGGAAGATGCCACATTTCTGTGCCATAAGGCATACTCGATGACATCAGGATATGTTGTCAGAAGAGCGATGGACAAAATTAATGTCAGCTATTGACACTTAGGCGATATTAAAGGCATTTAGAGAGTATGAGCTGACGGAGACTCTATACGTGTGCGTTAAACAGCAGTGTCTGTGACGAGGGCTGGCCAAGTCTAGAATACTCCGGTGTGACGCACACATAAAAAGGCCGGCTTTCCGAGGCCTTTCGGACTGGGAGAGTGCATTTATCAGCATATTTTCATAAAACCGAAGTCGACACAATGCATGGAGCATGTACCTGCATGAAATAAATAACCATTGAATTACACATCAGCTAAATTACTGATTTATTTCCTATGAATATCAACTTTAAACCCCCCCCCCCCTCCCCCAAGTGCACCACCCCTGTTAACATTTGATTTTGACTGTCTGTGTCGAGTATGGAAAGAAGGTTGAGTTGCATAGCAGAAAGTAATGCTTGCTGTGTATCATTTCCATGGCAAACATGCAAGTTTCCTCAATTGTATCTGTCATTTTCTATTTAAAGTGAAGTTGTGACCTTTAAATTAATGGCACATTCCTTCTTGCTCCTTCCAGGTTCTTGAGTTGGCAGGCAACGCTAGTAAGGATTTGAAAGTGAAGCGTATCACACCTCGTCACTTGCAGTTGGCCATCAGGGGAGACGAAGAATTGGATTCACTTATCAAAGCTACGATTGCTGGTGGTGGTACGTATTTTTCTGTCTTTCCGCTGCTTAACCCGTTGAAGACAAGAGACAAGATATCTTGTCTCGAGGTCTATTGGGAATGTGTGTTAGCTTAGGGCAAAATTTAACTGTCTTCAAAGTGTTAAATGTAAAGACCGAAGTTTTCGGCGTTACGGATTTTCCGCAGAAATCACAGAATTCGAAGTATAACACAGAAAACGGCATTTTGAACAAACATGAAAAAAGTAATGCCTACAAATTCCCCCCAATGTAAAATCAATAAATATTTACTGAATAAAGCTAAACGAATTTACGAAAAAAAAGGTGCCTAATACAACCAAAGAAGTCATGCGTTACTTGTAAATATGTCACCAAATGCAAATCAAAACCCTCATGGGTGTAGTAAGCTTGACATTATTTGTTATTTTTTCCAGCAGAAATTGAAGTCGGAAAATTGCAAAATTACAACGCGGAGTAAAACGATGTGACATTTGTAAAACAGAAACTTTGGTCTTTGGTTAAATGATATGATTGCAGCTATCAGAAATGTGGCTGGAGCTCGTTGTCTAGTCTAGTTTCTGAGCTTGTCACATGAAAAATGACAAGTACAGTGCACTCTCGTTATAGAGAACACTGATATAACAAAATTTCATAAAGAAGTAAAATCTCTGGTCCCATATCATGGATTTCCTTTGTATTTTATTGTTTTTGCAACCCTGATATAAAGAATTTTCGTTATAAAGAACAAATTTGATGGGTCCCAAGGACTTCTTTATATCGAGAGTGCACTGTACACTGAAATGAGGAGCTCTTCTTCCCTATGCTTAGCCCATCCCTTTTCACCCCCACCCCACCCCCCAAAAAGGATAAATCGAACGAAAGGAAAAAAATGAAAGTTACATTCATTTAAATAGAACAGTTCATAATGAATGAACGTTTTCTTTCCCAAGCATGATGATGAGCTATTCCTTCCATCTTAGTTTGAACAAATTTTCAATACATAATCCAGGGCTCCACACTGTTTTGCCTGCTTGCCCGTCGAGCAAGTGAAATTATCTCTTTCAGATTTGTACTTGCCTGAATGAAAGATTTACTTGCCCGATAAACAAAATCAATACACATAAAAATGATTTCTCACTAAATTTGAATAATCGGGCTTTTAATAGCATTGGAAATTTATCATTTTAATCCTGGGGGTTGCAATAGGTGTGATTTATGAAGTTGAGTCATAAAATTAAATACAATGAATGAAATAATGATGAAATAGACCTGTACACAAAATTTTAGACATATTTTTGTTTATGGATATATTTTGCTCATTTCGTGATCAAAATTTTACTTGCCCAATTAAAGTTTAACATTTTGAGTTTTTACATTACCCACATGAAATTTTACTTGCCCCGGGCAAGTGCTAGTGTCAAGCCCTGCATGAAATACAACTTGCATGCATTAGTTTTTGCTGTGTCAGACAGGCCTCAGGCAAGTTTTTGGATTGTTATATCACTTTATTTTATGTGGTATTTTTTATCTGACAAAGATATCTAGTGCTATTTCATCCATTATATTAAAAACAAGATTATGCTCTACATTGAAACAAAACCAAATTTTGAAACTTCCAATTTTGGTACCAGTTGTAACAGTGAAAATGTTTGTGTAGTTGATATTAATGTTTTGAGCTTGCAGAGTAAATAATTATCCAGGTTTACTGTAGAGTAACCTGTGTTGACACAACTACAGTGTCCTTGGGAGCCATGGATTGGTTTCTTTTATAAAGAAATTTCTTTATATCAGGGTTGCAAAAACAATAGAATAAAAAGAAAAGCCAAGATATGGGACTTGATATTTTACTTTCTAATGAAAATTTTGTTATACAGGGAAACCCCGTTATAACGAGGTTGTCGGGACCACCGATTTTACCTCGTAATAACCGGTACCTCGTTGTAAACATGCACATAATGTACACACAAAATATAACATGTATGGGACTAGGCATTAAACCCGTCTGTCTACTGCTTTTCCTACTTGTTCTGCACCAAATCTATGAACAGAAAGCTGATTATTTTTCATTTATATACTCATCCAAAGTAATAAAAGAAACTAGATCTCAAAATAAAGCAGCAACCTTCACGCTCGTAACTTGCGTCGAGTACTGTGTACGGGAGGCAGGCTTTGTGTGTCTGACAAGTGAATGTACTGTGCAGTTGTGTGTTAGAGTATAGGCTACACACACTTGCCTATGTATTGTGCATGGCTGCGTGGCAGACTGAAGTGCGATGCACTCTGAAACGATCGGGCATTTTTTGCGTTGCCAAAATTTAGAATTTGGTCAGCGCACGACGCGACTTTCATTTCCTCGTTTTAACCAGGTGAATTTCTTATGTTTTTCTTTGTTAGTGGGTTGAGAAAAATACCTCGTTATAAGCGAAATCTCGCAATAACCGAGCTCGCTATAAACGGGACTTCTTTCCATTGAACAACACGTAAATGAAAACGGGACCGAGACAATCACCTCGTTAAAAACGGTACCTCGCTATATCCGAGCTCGCTATAACGGGGTTTCCCTGTATCAGTGTTCTTTATAACGAGAGTGCACTGTATAATCATTATGCACCACAGCAGGAGTATATGTAGGGTTGCTTGATATGAAATATTGACATGTAACCATGTTTTGTTTTCCTCCATTTTTTTTTTCCTTTTTGCAGGTGTTATCCCTCACATCCACAAGAGTTTGATTGGAAAGAAGGGCTCACAAAAGACGACATAAAGACTGTCCAGCGAAGTCTAGACTCTTTCTGCTTCTGCTTCTGTTCACCATTGTACGTTTCTATCATCTACACAATCTTCGTTCTTATGTGTACCACCAGAGCCAAGTGGATGCACTCCCACCCGATCGTTTTCTCAGGATGTGTAAGGGGAAAAAATAGCTAGGCCTAGCGGTTTCCAGTTATGTCGCTGAATGGAACTTTCACTTTCGAGAGGATATTTTCTGCTGCATAGTGAAGATAATTTCATATTGTTGAAGTCTTGTTTTAAATGCCTTCAATTTTATCAAGATATTGATGCTGGCACCAATAATGACACGATTATGAGTGATAGCCAGTTGGAACAAATTCATGTAGCTCGATTAAGATGAATGATTGGGCATTGGTAGGGTATGGTTGGTTGTCCACTCCAAAGCTCATTAAACCCGCCAAAGATTGTTTTCCCTTACAGGGATACCCACGTATTGGCTCTTGTTTTCCATGACTGTAAACTTCTTTTTTCTAAGTTCTGACACCGTTTTTAACAACTTCTGGTCATCATTTGGCGTTTAGTTCCAGGAGCAACATCTTTCATGAGACTTGTACAGATTATTATTGTAATGCAGTTGTAAGTTCTACTTCAAAAGAAAAAAAGTGTAGGTATTCCGTAGAAATGGTATGAACTGTCTTATGTATTATTTAAGGTCGGTTGTGTGAGAGAGGGTGTGTAGTTGTATAGTTATTGGAGTTAAATGACTCTATCTCGGTTCTGTTCTAACAAATCTTGTGGGGCTCGACAAGCTGTCATTTAGTTTATCTAGTTGGTCATCGGGGACTTCTCGTTGCACTAGTGGCTAACGTGGTAATCTAAAAAGACAACAGAAAAATTAAGACCTGGTTGCCCGGAGTTCCAATTCCGCTGCCCCAGGCATTTAGTTGCGAGTCGTGCAAATTTACAGGTTCTTGCATTTACTGTATTGCTCCGTTGTACAGAAGTGAAATAATTAGGACGCATGTCAAATGTACAGTTTTGAAAATGTTCTTTTTTTTTCTGTGAACAATTCATAAAATTACCCAAGCAAGAATGCATTCCAGCACAAATCAGTAAAGTGTTTCCTTGTTGAACTACAGTTTTTAGACAAATCCTGAATTTGAACATTATTTGTGTGTTGTACATGTATATGCTTAGCTTTTATAGTTTGTAATTTAGAATTTTGTCCCAATCTCTAAGTGAAACTAAGAAATGTATATTCCCCCAACAAATTGTAGAATCAGGGTGAGTGTGAGTGATTTGTGTATTAAAACCGTAATCTAGAATTTCAATATTTGGGTCATACATTAAAACAATTTTGAAAGTTCTTTGACAGTTTTATAAAATTGTTATGGAATGTGTGTTTTGTTTTGTTCCAGTTGCACAATGTCTGTGTTCAAAAACCAATAATACAACCAATAAAAAAGGGATCCACCTTTAAAGGTATTGGCTAACATTTACCACAGTTAAAAAAATCTGAGCTACATGATTCCCCATGCTACCATTGTCTTGATAAGGTCTGAAAATGACGCCCTGAAAAAAATTGTATTTCAAAATGATTATTTAGTGCTTTAAAAAAGTGAAAATCGTAAGGGCCCATTTTCTCCCATAGACTTTAAACTCACCCTGAGTTTTAATTGTTTATTCATGCATAACTTGCCATTGGTAGTGTAACTTTCCAAACTTTTGTATTCTAGGGTGTTTCTTTGTCCATTTGAACACTACTGTACTATGTAGTTCAGATATCAAAATTTGACAATTTATTTAAATTGAAGCTCCACAATGTTAGCCTATCACTTTAATATGTTTTGAGACAAATGAATTTGCCTTTTTTCTGAGTGTTTGGATGCATTGTAAACACATGGCCAGGATCTTTGTTACAAGTCCATGAAAGTGATTCCTGTTTGTGCTCTGTCCCTCATGGTATTGGTTGTATTTTGGTTCATACACGGTCTGATTTAGCTAGACTGATAACTGTGAATTTGTTTGTGGGGAGAAGCTTTTCTTGGGATGTGTTTCAAAGTGATTATGAGGAGTGCGATTATGGAGAAAGAAAAAGATTAACGTCGATGTGTTTGGGCAAAAATAGATGTGATTGCTTGTGTGAGAATTGGAGAGTATGGTTTGCATTGGATGTTATTGCTCATGCCTTGTGTGCTTTCAACTAAAAAAAAAATGCCGTTATTGGAACCAAAACTAACATCTTGTGAGTGTTGCACAATTGAATTCAAGTGCATGTACAGTACATGTCATGCCTTGTAACATAAACATCACTCTGAAATTACAACCCATTTGCTTGTTAATATTTAAATTATGATTTACAAGTACAGTATATAAGTCATATGAATAATTCAATTGAGCATACCTGCTTGAGCAATAGTTACTGATGACGTGTGTGTGCATATTGTGAGCTAATTTTGATTTCATGGCATGAACAGTGGCAAGCAGAAATTACGACATCAAACTAGTTCAGAAATTTGTGGGGACAATAGCCAAACCAAACTCGGTGTAACTGCAGCAGTCCTATTGGGTAGAAACAACCAGCTGCAACACGCAACTGGTTTTACTATAATTGTCCACACACATTTCTGAACCAGAGTAATGTCGCACTTTAGTACACTGTACAGTACTCTGGGCTAATTTGTCCATGACCTTTGAATTTCTTAGAGCAACACTTTCAATGAGACTTGTAAATTATATTTGTAATGCAGTTGTATAGTCTACTTCAACAAGAAAAAAAGTGTAGGTATTCCGTAGAAATGTATGAACTGTCTTATGTATTTATTTAAGGTCGGTTGTGTGAGAGAGGTGTGTAGTTGTATAGTTATTGGAGTTAAATGACTCTATCTCGTTCTGTTCTAACAATCTTGTGGGCTCGACAAGCTGTCATTTAGTTTCCTAGTTGTCATCGGGACTTCTCGTTGCACTAGTTGGCTAACGTGCGAATCTAAAGAAGACAACAGAAAATTTAAACCTGGTTGCCCGGAGTTCCAATTCGCTGCCCAGACTATTTAGTATGCGAGTCTGCTGCAAATTACAGGTTCTTGCATTTACTGTATTGCTCGTTGTACAGAAGTGAAATAATTAGGACGATGTCAAATGGTACAGTTTTGAAATGTTCTTTTTTTTTCTGTGAACAATTCATAAAATTACCCAAAGTAAGAATGCATTCCAGCACAATCAGTAAATGTTTCCTTGTTGAACTACAGTTTTTAGACAAATCCTGAATTGAACATTATTTGTTGTGTTACATGTATATTGCTTAGCTTTATAGTTTGAATTTAGATTTATTGTCCAATCTCTAAGTGAAACTAAGAAATGTATATTCCCCAACAAATTGTAGATCAGGGTGAGTGTGAGTGATTTGTGTATTAAAACTAATCTAGAATTTCAATTTGGGTCATACATTAAACAATTTGAAGTTCTTTGACAGTTTTATAAAATTGTTATGGAATTGGTGTTTTGTTTCCAGTTGCACACAATGTCTGTGTTCAAAAACCAATAATACAACCAATAAAAAAGGATCCACCTTTAAAGTATTGGCTAACATTTACCACAGTTAAAAAATCTGAGGCTACATGATTCCCTTGCTACCATTGTCTTGATAAGTCTAAAAATGACGCCCTGAAAATAAATTGTATTTCAAAATGATTATTTAGTGCTTTAAAAAAGTGAAAATCGTAAGGGCCCATTTTCTCCATAGACTTTAACTCACCCTGAGTATTTAATTGTTTATTCATAGAAACTTGCCATGGTGGTGTAACTTTCCAAACTTTTGTATTCTAGGGTGTTTCTTTGTCCATTTGAACACTACTGTACTATTAGTTCAGATATCAAAATTTGACAATTATTTAAATTGAAGCTCCACAATGTTAGCCTATCACTTTATATGTTTTGAGACAATATGAATATGCCTTTTTTCTGAGTGTTTGGATGCATTGTAAACACATGGCCAGGATCTTTTTTAAAAGTCCATGAAAGTGATTCCTGTTTGTGCTCTGTCCTCAATGGTATTGGTTGTATTTTCGGTTCCATA
>JZLH01S0168870.1:0-10139 GCA_001188425.1 Eucidaris tribuloides | reverse complement strand
GCGTTTTACTAGCGTGTGTATGTGTGTGTGTTCTTTCGTGCGTGCGTGTGTGTGTGCGTATGTGTGTGTTCGTTGGGTGCGTGCGTGTGTGTGTGTGTGTGTGTGTGTGTGTGTGTTCGTTGGTTGTGTGAGAAGCGAATTGCCAGCTGATTTGGAATGAAAGTACAGTACAGAGCACTCTCGTTATAAAGAAGTCATTCGGACCCATGACATTTTTACTTTGAACGAAATACATGTGTATCTTTATTTCAGGGTCGCAAAAACAAAATAGTTATGTACATGTACAAAGGGAATCCATGATATGGGACTAAAGATTTTACTTCTTTATAGAGAATGCACTGCATGTTTGAATATCTGACTTGGGGATAATGTCGCACTCTGGGTTATACATGTATACCCTCTACATGTATTGGAAATAAAGCTGTTTCATACCATATCTCTGCCCGGGGCGGCGCCAGGGTAAAATCTTAGGGGGTGACGGGAACTTCAAGGCCAGATGATCACGGCCACCCAGAAAATGAAATACAATTTGAGCGCTAAGCGCGCCGACAAATTCAAACTTGTGTGTATTACTATTTGATAGTATTTTCATACTGTTTAATGGTTTTGTAGTGCTTTCCATTACATAGCCTATTATGAATTTTGCAAGTTGCCAATATTATTGGGGGGCAAATCGATATGTTTGCCCCCCCCCCATATTTTCATTGGGGTGGCGACTGTCCCCCTTGCCACTCCAGCATCGACGCCCGAAAAGTGGAAGGGGGAGGTGGCCGACGGGGAAAAAATAGCAAAAAATTGACATGATTCTAGTCGAAATGAGAATAATAAAAATAAAGAAGATCGTCATTTTGACTAGAATTGAGTCAGTTTTTAGTTAGTGTTGTTGTTTTTTAAGGATCCAAAATTCTTGTTATTTTTCACTAACACTTAATCAGTTTTTACAAAAATATAGAAGTGGCCGTGTGATCTGGTAATCTCGTAAAACAATTTACTAGAATTATGTTCAATCTTGTCAACTTTTATTTGCGCGTGTATAGGCCTTGGTAAATTGTTTTTGTCGGCGTTTCTGGCGGAATTGACAACGGGGGGGGGGGGGGTAAGGGTATATAGTCATGTGGGTTCCCTATAACTCAAATACTGCAGGAGTGACGACATTTTCAAGTCCGTGTAATAGGAAAATATTTTTTCAAAATCTAATCCGACTCGAAAGTGTTCGTGAATTTCTGGCTACGGCCATGGGCATTTTCTATTCAAGGATGTATCTTAAGCCATCTGTTTAACGGTACAGTGTATATATTGAAGGTCGGATATCAATAACAAAGTGTGGTCACTCCTCGGCCCTTTTAAAAGTTGAAATAGCTTTTAGTGTGTACGTCACGAATTACGAAAGGCATGCATTTTAAGACGACATTATAGGTACATGTAATTAACTCATTTTGACACATAACCCAAGACTGCACTGACACTGGCTCTCCGAACTCCAAACTCCACACCAACCTGTCAGACATGATAAAATACCAGTATAGTGAGATGTATTTCGCTGTATTCAATTACGTCTGCAGCAATTATGCAACCTGTGAGGATAGGTAAATAATATAAATGAGCACGATCGTAAACCCGTTTCCTGCGATTAATAATTCTGTGAGATATTGCACCAAAAGTAGAAATTGATGAAAATATTAACCGAGACACGAGCATTAACAAAAATAAAAAAAAAATCAATACTTAAGCACGCCCGCCCCCCGCACCCGCGCTAAAAATATAATAGGAAGCCTGTATAATTGACTTACGCAATGGCTAAATTGTTGTGAGTAATATGGTTGGAATTATTCGACTTCAATTTCAATTTCAATTTTAATTTCAATTTCAATTTATTTGACCAAAAATGACAAATTCATACATTTACAAAGAATACAAATCAATATCAGGTCAGTGTACCCTGTATAAAGCGATGCTTATTATTTATAAGCGATTAAATTTATATTTAATACTATAGATAATTATAAATATTGTAAAATATCTTCTTTTTAAAAATGTAACTTTCCTCAAACAAGTCAAACATGATGTTAGTTTTGTAGTTTCGGTAACAGGCTAAAAATTGGTAAAATGTGGATTTTTTTGCAATTATGTTTTTTTTGGGGGGGGGGATTTTTTTTTAGCTACAGTCGTGTATGGCCTAAAACTAGCTCAGTAGCTCTGAAACTCTCTTTCGCGGTTGTTGTTGTTGTTTTTAGAAATTACTCAAAATGTAAAATGTCGGATGGGGCGCGACATTTCCCATAGGTAATGTACATACCGCTACATACTCTGATAATATATTTGTGAACGATTGACGAAAAGTTCTTTGATCGACCAACTAATACTTGGGCTTTAATTTGGCACAAGTTTGACGATAGCCAATTAAGTTCTTATTTTAAATTTGACGTTTTGCAAAATATATATATTTTTTTGGGGGGGGGGGGCATGAACACGGTTTTTTTTTTTTTCAACTTTACATTAAAAAAATGGTGGCCAAAATAACACATGTGGAATAATAGACTTGATCTTTTATATGATTTTTTTTTTGCATGTATCCGTGGGATACATAGGCTCAACTCAACTTCACTATTACTTTCAGAAATATAGGTATTGGTTGGACGAAAATTGACCCAAACCAGCAAAATGTTGTAAGATTGGCCTAACATTTATTATTATTTTTATTTATTTTTGTTTGGTACATGTAGTTGTAGTAGTAGTAGTAGTAGTAGTAGTAGTAGTAATAGTAGTAGTGTATGTAGTATGTATACCGTTATTCATAACAAGCACATATAAACACTATAGTGTTTGGACAAAAAAAATATGACGATATTAGCTTCAGGTTGTGGTTGTCAGTCCTAAACCACTCAAATTTCTCGTTAAAATACCGTCTTTTTAATGTAAAATTGTCATATGAGCGACGAGTTACAACGTCTAAAGTAAACACTCACTGTATTCTCCTGCGCATTATCGCACAACCTTTAGGCTACTGCACTCTACTGGTACTCTTTCGATGCACGCCCTCTTCGTCCGGCTCAAAACTATCTGTTGAATATTCATCACGTAGCTCAATACGCGCGGTATAATTTTTTTCCCATGGTAGTGTGGTGAAAATTTGTCATATAATGAACAATTTACCACATTAACCACGTATTACATATTATGTTAAGACAGATAAAAAAAATAAATTCATTTGCCCCATTTACAGCAAATATAGGATGTAATATGGAGTTAGCATCATAGAGATACTGTACCTTCTCAATACACAAAAAGGATTGTCATTACAATGTAACCATGATTTCTCTACACACAACGCTTTTCATATCCTATCCACAATGTTTTATAGCATACTTACCTGGCGCAGGGGTCGCGGCTTGATCAAGAAGGCAGCACCCCCAGGGCGAGGCTTGCCATTGCACTCCGGCTTGCTAATCCTGCGATTCCCCAAACGTGGGGAAACTCGGGCGTATAATTTATGGTAGCGGGGATCTGCGTTCGCGCTATCCCCTATAATCATCCCATGAAAAGAAAGTTCTGAAGAGTCTCACTGTGTTGCCTGTCAGTTCGTGTGTGTCAAAGGAGCAATAGAAGACATATTTTCTAAACACTACACAAAAAATAAGTTCCCCTTTTTGAAAATTCCATAACTTTTTAACGAAATAATTTTGAGGCAGAATAATTTGGCAGCGAGTGTTTCTGCACTCACTGTGACTAACTTCTGTGTGAAAATTGTACATTGATCCGTCAAGTCATGCACGAGTGAGCACGTAATAAAGGCAAAAATGTCACTTTTCAAAAGTCACAAGGGTCATTTTGAGGGATTTGTGATGCAGGATTTAGACAAATTTTGTTTCTGTAGAATGATTTACCGCTATTTATGTTAATCAGCTATCGTTTGACCCCTAACAATTCTTTTGACACTTTTCGCATATTTACGCTTCAGTGAGCTCAATTTAACAATTTCCATCCATTCTCAATTTTGAAATTGTAAAATCCATTAAGTTTATTGAAAAATTGAAATCTGATATTTGTCAGCGAAGTGTATCTTTACACGTTGTATGGACATGAGGTTGTAACCATGTCAGGGTTCAGTGAGCACACTTTATAAATAAAGCAAAAAATACCATTATTTACCATTATTTTTGCATGAGAGATGACTCCTGTGACTTTTGAAAAGTGACATTTTTGCCTTTAATTCATGCTCACTCATGCATGGCTTGACGGATTAATCTTATTTTCTCACAGAGGTTAGTCAAGGAGTGTGGAAATGTTCCTGCCAAGTTATTTCGCTAAAACTTATTTCATTAAAAAGTTATAGTATTTTGAACAATTAAGAGGGAACTTACTTTTTGTGTAGTGTTTACTTGTTATACTTCACTGACCAAAAACGTATCCTTCACCCGCCAAACAACAAATATGCTGAGGGCCCAAACTTTCCAAACACACTCAAAATCCCCCGATTTTCATTACCGTACTTTCAAAACAAAAGGTGGCCGCTGCCCTCCCTCCCCCCCCCCCCCCCTTGGGAAGCCGATTATCTTTTACATGAAATTATTATTCATAAGTAAATTTATTGGGAAAAAAAAAATGTAAAAAATGATTGGCTCACATATGTATTCTTACAATTACCATGCACATGATATGTTTGCAATTTGTTTCTTTGATATTATGTTCCTGACAAATTACTTGACTATGCAAGCACGACATGACAAAAAATAACTGGATGTTGACACAATTAATTAAAAAAATATAGTCTGGGTGTTAGTTTTTATTGCATAAAATATACTTTGTGATGCCATTATTGGTGGCATCAAATCAAATATACACACAAGAGATATTTGTAAAATGAAATAAGGCTTTTTTTTACAATGCTTTACTTGCAATAGACATAGGTATATCAATCAATGAATGCAAATGTCCACACACATACAGAACAGAATAAATTACATTTATAATTTATAGAATTATATGAAAAATCAGCAAGTAACAAATAATTAAGCTGCTTTCTGTCGATGTTTGACAACAGTTGCTAGTTCCAGGCCATGGAAATATATGACATACAGTGTTTTCGTTGGTAGTGGCACAAACACATACATTTCACATCAATAACAAAATTGATTTTGTGGTGATGATTTCTACAACAGCATCACGCTAATGATTGTTCCAACTAATGATAAAATATACAAATACAGAGTATTATCAGATTTCATCAATTTAGAAACATGACCATATAATAGTAAACTCCTGACTATTTTTAACAAAGTAAGTAATTACAGAACAGTTGCTTCTGTTATATCACACAAAGTATATCATTGCTACATCAGACAAACTTAGGAATTAAGTACTCCAAACGACAGAGGTAGTCGATAGCATGGATTATGCAGAATGTATTTGCATATACGTAACAATTTCATTTAATGTCCAGTACGAAGTCAGGTTCAGCACATAGAACTTTTCTTTAATTCCAGGCACTTGCATGTATAAACATTTTAATGTTCATTTTTTTAATGTATTAAAGCAACTACTATCGCTATTTCTATTCTGTAAGACATTGTAATGAGCTATTTAATTCAACTGCTCTGTTAAAATCACCTTTGATACTTTGAATGCATTTTGATATATGGCGTAGATATTGCTACTTATAGGCACCAACCCTTCACCAAGCTTGCTGGCAGACATGAACATCCTTTACTATCAAAATGATTGTAATCAAACTTAAATACATATATGGTCTATTATGATTGATGTTGTATTTTAATTTTAAGTGTTACTTTAGTGTTACTAGTTTCACTTAATTGTAGTTAAAGTGATAGGCTAACATTGTGGAGCTTCAATTTTAAAAAACTGTCAAATTTTGATATCTGAACTACAAAGTAGTGTTCATATGGACAAATAAACACCCTAGAATAAAAAAAAAGTTTGGAAAGTTACACTGCCAATGGCAAGTTATGCATGAATAAAAATTTAAAACTCGGGGCGAGTTTAAATAGGCTTGCCCCCTTCCCCCTCCCCCCCCCCAAAAAAAAAAAGTTGCTGACATCTTTGGTTTGATGGTACAAAACTATCATAATTGTGCAATAATTAATACTGATAGAAAATATTTGTAGCATTAACAACATTGTTTTTCAATATATACATGTATTTACAAAATTTAAGTAAAGTCACATTTAAATGTAGAGTTCCTTAAATCTTTTGCATAATTCAAATACCATGATTCCTGTTGTAGCACTTTATATATGTTTGCAATAGAAATGATTTTAGCACAAGTATAACATGATGAAGGAAACATCCCAAAAGAAGACATATATGGAATCTTCCATTTGTATTACCATGCTGCAATATGCAATTCAAAAGCAAGGGAAAATGTCTTTTTTTCTGCAGTGTTCAGCAATTTACAACACAACATGATAACTGCGTAGTAAAGACTGATTGTGTTCATAGTAGTACACTCCTGTATAACTCTATGCACTTGGCCCAGTGTATAGAGTATTCCATTTCCTGTTTACAAGAAACTTCATAATTTTCATTGAGGAAAGGAGGACCTGCATGATATAATGAACATTGATGTCATTGTGATATAATGAACAATAACATCATTATTATTAGAATACCATACACTTTATAATATAAATATATATGATATATATATCCTGATTACCAGAGTTTACTTGATGCCACATATAAAGACATAAAAGCTACGATAATATTAATACAGGCCTATAGATAAATGTCAAACTACCAACAAATACAGCAAAAATACAGTAAATATATCAATATGTAGCATAAAGTATTAATTTCAATTTAAAAACTTTGAAAAGCTAGCTTGACTAAATATTGCGAGTGGATTTTATGCAAATACATGTATTATAAATGGAATCTTCCTTTTTGACACTTTTGCAGAATATAGACACAAAATTGTAACCAATACACACGCTGATACGCTTGCCTTTTTCTTAACTAACAACAGAGATGTTACGAGGGTTACAGTCCAATAGACTGAGGATCCGATAGACTGATTAACAGTAAAGGTCCTACAGACCGAGGGTCCGACAGACCGATTATGGAATGGGTTCAGTAGACTGATGACGTATATCAAAAAGGGTCCAATAGACCAATTAACAAAATGGGTCCATAGACTATTGGTTTACGGGATCCTTCTCCATATCGGTGTATCGGACCCTCGGTCTATCAGACCCTTTTTGAAAATGGGTCTACTGGACTCTTTGATAATCGGTCTATCGGACCCTTGGTATATAGGGTTGACTCATAGGGACATGTGTTAATTACATCTATTTTGGCTTTGTGTTTTGATAACTGTTTAGATTACGCGGACCTCATCATTTTCATATGTTATGCAACAATTCAAATCAATTTACCTAGGTCCCAATTTACAACCTGTTGGCCAATTAACTTTTTGCTACTCTCCTTTGAAGAGAACTGGTCATTGTAAGCTTTGCCCCACCAAAGCACACATGTAAGGAAGCCCTATGGCTACTGACTCATCAAGACTTATCCTCCAAATGCTAAAGATTGCCAAAAATGCCTCAAATCTCAGAATACAGTCTGGCCACAGTACTGTACAATCAATGAAGTAAAACAAAACATCAAATTAGAAGAATCCTTGCGATTCATTTAAAATTGGGACTTGACACGAGTCTGAGTCCGCTACAAAATAGACTCGAATCCGGACTTGACTATAACATTGTCAGACAGTACTGTGAGATCAAGGAAATAAGGTAAAACAAAATATAAAATAAGGAGAATCAGGCATCAACTTTTAGCGTAGCGAACAGTGCTGCCTGTAGGAAAACAATCATACTTATTTTAATTAGGAGACCTTGTCATCTAAGCACTTATGACGTTCAGAGTAACTACTGACAGATGTCCAAATTCACAGCACATAAGCTGTCAAAAATATTGCACTGCTTCATAATTACAATAACTATTATGGAAGCTATTTAAAGCTAAAGAAAAATTACATTCAAATCCCCTCCCCCTCTCCCACAAGAAAAGGGGAAATAATATTGCTGAAAATTCATAGCCTTGCAGCAGCATATTTTGCATTCTGTAACAACTTGACACATTATGTGGCATGAACAATGCACACAAGAATTTGATGTGGGGGCAGCATGATAACAATGCTAACTCCAAATTATTCTCTGGAGATTTTCTCACCCTTCGTATACAATTCTTCCGTTTCACAAGCTATACGCCACCAATGTCCATACTGTGAGAGGCATATCTTCCCATTCCCCGGTCGACAACGGTTGGTGGATGCTGCAAGTGATTTTCGCGGAATGAAAGTCAACCAGTTGAAGAAATGTTTGACTGAACTCTATACACTTTTTTCCATATCATGTGCATGCATGACATGCGATATGATATCTTAACATATGTATACTAAAATGGAAACTCAATTGCAGGTGCACCCAACCACGTGCACCATTATTTGTCTATGTATCGGTGTCATCAACCCATCTCCAAAACAGCAACGCGCTAAATCACCTTTCACAATTGAACCAAATGGGGACACATGGATTGCAAAATGCAAGAATTATATAGAGAAAGAGCTTTTGAAAAAACAAGAATAATCCCCCAAAACACAACTTTGTTGGTCTTTTATTATTTGGTCAGTGAATTGTACATGCACTGTCAAAATTGAGCCACAACTTACACAAGGCACCTTAAAATTCTGATGGTTAATGGTAAAGTAATTGATATAAAAACAATTTGGTAATCCTATATGGAAGAAATTACGGCCCCTGCACGTGTATGGTTAAGAAAAGACAAATGCTATTAATATAGTACTAGAAACTTCCAATCACAAGGAAGAGAATTAGTTACCAGTTCTAATCACACACATTTTTATATAACTGTCATGTAAATGTTCCAAGCATGTGTTTACTTTCTACTTCAATTATCTAAAATAATTGTAACATTACTTTATAAAGGCAGCCTGAAGCATTAATGTTAATGTTAATGTTAATGCTAATGTTAATGTAACTTGCATAAGAATAAAAACATCTCATAAATCAATAATGAAAGAAGAATTTCTGGGCCACTGAACATGCATGGTCTGACATTTCAACAGCTGATTACAAGTTAATACCAGTACTGCATACCTTCCATCTGAACAGAATTACGGAAGACTCAAGTTGAAGAATAAGTTCAGAAATCTTTCACTATGTCATGAATGTAAAACTTGACTTCTATAAATCATACCACTTAATGATCTGTATGTATATGTATGACCTAAGTCATGGTCACACACCAGATGATATGTCATTGTATTGTTCATACATTGGTCATTGTAATGAAACAAGACAGAAGATAAATAAAAATCTAAAAATCAAGTTGGTAAAAACAAGGATAGTAAGACAATGTATCTCTTATTCAGGTCCTTTAAATTGGAATTTACTAGAAAATTATATACAAAACAATTTTTCAAGAAATATTTTTTGGAGGAAATAAAATTAAAACTTTTCGAAGATGATACACCATAATGTTATAAATTAATGTCTTGTCAGTATTCCTAATTCATATCAGTCTAAATATTTTGTACACATTTCAGCTAATGAAATGTTTAATCATTAATTGTTTGGTTTTATCACATAAGACGAACCATGATTAGCATGAACATGCTATTTTAAGCTCCCATAATATTATTAAACAGCTTTGTACATGTAATTTCTGTAAATACTTCTATCATAATGTAATTATGTTATAATTTAATATGTGATATAATGTATATGTTCATTGCAGTTTGTTAATAAAATTCAATTCAATTCAATTCAATGTAAAAATGTCCTTATATGTACTATTTCCCTCTAAGTACTGAAGCCCTGTTTCAAAACAACACGGTTTCTTACCTGATAGGGTACTAGGTACTGAAAAAGTCTCAGGTTTGAACTGGCAGGATTTATGTGAATGCTACAAGTGCCTATGGCAGTCTGGTTCAGGTTAACAGAAGTAATTTATCTATCTTTTTTTCAGTTGTATGATTTATAGTGAAAGCTCCTGATTAGTGTATTTTTTAGCACAAATTGCAGCAAACATATATTTTGATTCTTTCAACTGCCTGTTCTCATTGGGTCCTTTAAGTTCTCATGATCTCTTGCATGAGA
>JZLH01S0168850.1:0-15737 GCA_001188425.1 Eucidaris tribuloides | reverse complement strand
ACTCATATTTTGGTTAAAATTGACCCTTTTCCGGGTGTGCCCCCAACGTACGGATCCTTTCTCCGAGTCAGACTGACCCGGAATTTTTAAGAGTGTTGTACTTCCTTAATTCCTGCTGCTTGTGTATTATCAATACTGAACCAGGCCCACTGGATTGTGTACATACCTCTTGAGATATTTAACTTGGGTTTGTGTGTGTGTGTGGGGGGGGGGGAGGGTGAATAGGGGTAGGGTACGAATATTTATGTCTTATCGTTTATGTAGTTGATTTCGTTTGCTTACTTGTCCTACTTATTTTTATGTTTTTTTTCCATTTTAAATTTAAATTGTGTTAATGTTATATTGTTGATTGTGTAAAATTATTATCAGAAATTGCAACTTGACCCCTGGGAAGAACAGCTGTACCCTATAGGTACAGCTGAATCAGGGCTATCCAGCCGCATTTTAAAGTGGAATTAAACCCACACACATTCCTGCATTCAGAGATTACATAACGATACAAGAAGGAAATTAGTGAAAGTTTGAACAAATTTGGTTGAGCGGTTCAAGAGTTATGTTTGTTCAAAGTTTATTTGATCCTTGTTATGGAGGATTGTTAAATTGGCAACTCTACCAGCTTTTCAGATGAAACTTATTCTCACTTTTTATCAAATATCTGATTTGCTCTTGCTTGTTGTGCAAGTATGCCCTAGCAAAAATAATTCTACATGTTTTCGTGAAAGAATTTAGATACTTTCTCAACTGACACTTCACAAAACTGCAAATTATTGAAAATTTGTGTACAAATTCAATGGGAAGTTCTCCACACTTTCATCTGAAAAGTGAGTAGAGTTGCCAATTTAAGGATCCTCCATAACAAGGATTAAATAAACGTTTAACAATCATAACTCTTGAACCGTTCAACCAAATTTGCTCAAATTTTCACGATTTTCCATCTTGTATTGTTCTGTACTCTTTGAATTCAGTAAGATGTCTAAATTTCATTCCCCTTTAAGTTATTTTCACATGCGTTTGTTATTTTATCATGCATGTTTTATGCGGAAAAGAATAAATACAATTTACAACGCAAATGAAGAGCATAAAAATTGTAATCTCGTGACTGTTTTCCTTCTGTCAACCTCAACACTATTTCATTCGATATTGGGCACAAATAGATATATTTACAATGTCTTAATCACTTCGAGCATTATGATATTCCTTAATTCGTTTTTTTTTTATTTTGAAAACGGTAATAACTACGGTTGTATCACTGTATTGTTACAGTAATAACGTTTTCTTCATCACAACACAATTCATACTTAGCTGATGGAACAAGTTTGATACAGATGACCTTTTTCCTGTACAGGCGCAAAATGTAATTATAAACTGGCTTGGTATTACATTGCAATCAATTCATATTAGTAGACTATATGGAAAGTGGATTCCCAAAGTCAACAATTGACTAGTTAAATTCAATTAAACCGAATGAGTAGTCTCTAAATCGCGATTTGCTTTTTCATCTTGCATAAATCAGGCACACCGACGTTCAAATTTCGCTGATTTATAGGTTATAGATTATGTAAGAATAGGATTATAGGAGGAAATAAAATGTAATGTATAGGCCTACGTAGAGCACAAGTTCCATCTCGACAGTAATATACCTTAGTCAAGCTGTTACCAGTACACTGTTTGTTAGAAATGTTACGTTGTAAATCATCTCCTTAAATTGGCAATCGATTTGGACATTGCGGTGGTGAAGAGTAGCGTGAGAGAGTTGCGATATAAGTTGCGATAGACAGTTGCGATCACTGAACTCTACACTACATAGAGTTCAGTGGTTGCGATATAATACAGAGGGCAATGTTACTTGCCGAAACGGATTCTCCACAAACTCAAGAAATTTTCACTTTGCTCAAAAGTAGTAATTCTGAAACCCAGAAAGCACTGGTCCGTTTCGTTCATCGAACGAAACGCTTTCATGCTGAATAAACACCCCCTCCTTTATTTTATTTTTAATTTTAATTTTATTTCTTTTATTTTGTATTCTTGCACTCCACTAACATGATAAACTGAAGCTCATATATTTTGTTATTTTCACTAGTTACATCGGTAACTTCTGTTTTAAGTGATCCAGAACTGTCATAGCCCTAGTTACCTAGATTTACATCGAAGTCCGGAGAGGCGCGAGCCAACCCTCGAAGGGCAGGTAAGATGGCATGAAATCGGTGCCTCCCGCAGTCCACTGGATTGAAAACAGTTATATATTATTGTATTATATTTTGGCTTTCCCATACCTACTGCAATCAATTTTTTCATCCAACAACGTAGAGGGCGCAAATATTTGAAGCGTGGTGGAAATAGTCTATTCAGACTTGTCGCCATTAAAACAACAACAACAACAACAACAACAACGACAACTCGCGATTTGAACGCCATTTTGTTTCCTATACAAAGCAACATTATGTAACATTTCTATTCAATAGCGATGATTATCTGGTGCTGTGAATAGAAAAAATCCGCACGCCATTTTTGTTTCCTTAAAAATAGGACCGTCTATGTCGCTACTCTCTCTATTAAAGGACTCTATGTTTAGCTAGTGGAGCGGCTCCTATAACGATCAACGATGTACAGCCGAATACAGCTACTGGTTTTCAACCATCAGCTTACAGTCTCACCGAATATGACATAAGGTAATTTGTATTTTAGTTCAATATATTCTGGTTGGTTTGTCGCAGTTTGTATGTAAGTCTCTACAAATGTCGGTCCATTATTGTCGTCGATAGGTCGTGCAAAAGGATAGTGAAAGGATACCGTGAAATCTGTATTTCTGTAGGTCGTCTTCAGAATAATTGGTGCTTTGTCGGTTTGCGAACTATAAAGGTATACGGTTATGTGTGGGATGTCAGGCGACGTAAAATTGTTCATCAGTCCAAAGCTTATCCAGACGAGTCTTGAAAATTTCTCTGGTACTCTGATCTGGTAAAAAAGGGGTTCTGGACGCATTCTATCGATACCGTGTACAATAATTTTATACACCTAGATCATGTCGCCTCTCTCTTGCCGATAACGAAGAGAAAAAAAGATTCATCTTTTTTTAATCTATCGGTATACGAAAAGAACTCAGGTCAGGAACCAACTTGTGAATAGTTGTAGCTCTCCGTTGTACGGCTTCGATCTTGCGTTCATAATTACTTATAAAACATGGATTCCAAGATACAATGCAATATTCAAGATGTAGGCGTATCAAAGTCTTGTACAGTGGTATCAAAACATCCTGGTTATTATTATTTGTAAAGTCATTCAAGAAAACATCAGGTCTGAAGAATTAGAAAGGACGATGAATCAACAGAATGTAATTTTCAATCAAGTTTGTCGCATTTTAAACAAATTACAGAACAAGATATCTTGAAAGTGATTGGTAATTCATCCGATAAGAAAGCCTGTGGAGATGACGATATTCCTATCAAACCTATAGCACATTCTATTGTTAAACCTCTCGTATTTATCTTTAACATGTCACTTAATCAAGGAATTGTGCCGTCACAAATGAAAGTATCACGAGTTATTCCAGTATCTATAAAGGGGGTGGTCAAAGAAGAATGGGAAATTACAGACCTAGACATTCAACCATGACAGGTTTACTCTACGTAACCGAAATATGGCTAGATAGTCTGGACAAAGGCTTTCGACACCGTCGACCATCGCACATTGTTGCAATAAGATGAAAAGAATAGGCATTGGTGGAGAGGCGCTTAAGTGGTTTCAGAGCTATTATATTCCATCGTACAAACTACAAAGCGAATAGTGGTAACTGGTGTTCAGTCATCTGTGGGTGAAATTGAGTGTGGCGTGCCGAGGGAGTAATCTCGGTCCCCTGTTATTTGTCATTTATGTTAATGACCTAGTTCAATGTCTAGATCAATGTAAGGCGTCACTGTACGCAGACGATACATGACAGGTAAAAATGTCAATGATGTGATCAGTACACTTAATAATGAATTGGATGTCGTCAATCAGTGGCTAAAGTTGAATAAAGTGGCACTCAATACTGGAAAATGTGAATTTTGTTACTTTGTACAAGAAAAAGAATTAGTCGTGTTTATGTTCCTAATATGCTTATTGAAAAAGAAGTTATTAAAAGAGTGACACAAATTCGGTACCTGGGAATCATACTAGCTGACTGTATGACCTGTCTCCGTTTGACCTGTCTTTACAAAATGATAAATGGACATCTGGATATTAACTACAAACAACATATCTCCCCCAAGCCCCACAGGGACAGAAGAGGACATTCCCAACAATTTCAACAATTGTTTGTAAGCTCTGATGTCTATTCAAATTCCTTCTTCAACCGAACCGTAGTGGACTGGAACAAACTTCTCCCTGGGACAGTTTCACAACCCTCCATCCTTGCTTTCACACACGCCCTCCTGGCAGATCCGTCTATTAAACTGAAAGCTGAAAAATACCTACATTATTTCCAAACTAGACCACTCTCTCCGACGTGTCTTAATGTAAAACTCTCCAGTTAAAACTCTCACCGGAGTATTTTGGAGAAGAATCAACGAAGTATGTACACCTCAGTTGGAATAGACGTGTTGAAAAAGTCACTCGAGATGTATCGAAAAGTTTATACTTGTCAAAAAGAATACGTCCGTTTATTACAATGGAGACGGCACTACTATTTTATAAGACAGTTATTCAGGGAAAATTCGATTATTGTGATGTCGTTTGGGGATATTGTGGGAAAACGTACAAAAAACGGATTACAGAAGTTACAAAACCGATGCTTACGCACGGTGCTCTGTGTAGATTGGACTTTCCCAACGCAGTCAATATTTTCAGTAGCACAAAGACGAACTGACCGAACACTTCATGCAGGCCTAATGCACAAGATAGCCCACGGCATGTTGCCTAAATATCTATGTCATTTTTTTTGTATTTAAATACAGTCAGTATGAACTAAGACAATCGTTACATAAATTTGAATTATTCCAAAAATTGAAACAAACGCTAAAATGAGAAGTTTGCGTTATAGAGGAGGGAAAGTATGGAACAAGTTGCCTGATGCCCGGGGGGGGGGGGGGTCGCTCTCCACATGGCCTGCTACGCACCCGCGTCCAGAAAAAGCGTCGTAAAGGGTCCCTTTTCCAGCCTTCGGACGTCGTCGACGTCTTTTGGAAAAAAGGGTAGCTTTTTCAACTCCAATCGCCGGCAATCGCCGCTTAGGGTAGCCTTTTCTCACATGTCATGCCATTTAGGGTTACTAATTTGGTTTGTAGATTACGCCATTTAGGGGTGCAAATTTGAGTAGATCTATTAACATTTCCATTTTTTTTTTTTTTTAATGAGGACAATTATAAATGAATTATTGATTTAACTTTTTCGGGTTCTGCAATGTACAATAATGTTTTGATGAGAAAGACAGTTGGGTAGGGGAATTAAATTAGTTGATTTCATTGTTTACGCCACTTAGGGTATTAAATTAGTGGATTTCCAGTTTACGCCACTTAGGGTATCAGAATGAGTGGATTTCATGGGAGTCACGCCGTTTAGGGTAGCTTTTCTCAAGCGTTACGCCATTTAGGGTCGCAAATTTGGTAATGTAGGTTACGCCGTTTAGGGTGCATTTCTGAGGTTGTTGGACACGGGTAGGATACAGGCCGTCTGGAGAGCGACCCCCCGGGGCCTGATGATATGAAAACAATGACTTTTGATCTGTTTAAATCTCGACTATCAAATTGCATGATGACGGTGCAACCCCCCCCCAAAAAAAACAACAAACAAACACATTTGATGCACAGGTGTACATGTACATGCCAATTTCTAAATTTTTGACAATTATATCAGTGTGTCAGTATAACTTTTTGAAAGAATTTCCCATTCTGATATTTATTAAAACCTAAGCATATAGTAAATACATTTGAGATATTGTCTTGGATCGGTGCGCCGCCGCAGCGGGGGGGGGGGGGGGGAGAGGCATTTATTCCAATGCATGAAACCCTTTCTTATTTGTGAATTATATCATTTGTAATTATTCTAATTATTTTCTTCGTGTGTAAAAATGTCATTACACATTTTAATCGTTTGTATTTATTTGAATTAAGTTAATATTCGGTTGTGTTTGTAAGTTACTTGTAATATTTAATGTGTTTTATTGTAAATGTAATGCACGGACTTGCTGAAGAACAGCCGTTTGGCTGAAGCAAGTCTTTTTTTTTTACCGTGTTGAGATAAAATAAAATACCAATACCAATACAAATTAACAAAAACACGTTTGATTATTCCCAGCATCTGATGAGCTTTTTGTATCCTACCAGCAATACACTCATGTTCATAATTATGGAATATTTTAGAGACATTTTATAAGTTGCCATTTTCCGTGAACGGTACGTCTGGGATTAATTTTTGCTCACCCCTGGTGAAACAATTATAATCTAAGTATTTCAGGAATGCTGAGCATTTTGTAGCGTCCGACTCGACGCTAAAACCCGTGTTTAAAAATAGCGGTATTCAGAGTTGTTGTTGAGTAACGTGGTGGTTACGCGCGTTATTAGACTTGTAATAGACTATTCTGATGTTAATTTTAATGATAATTGGCATTAGATCAAAATTTATCAGTTTTTGGTTTTATTTCTTTAATTACTGTAATTTAATACCTTTTTCATGATTTTTGGTGGATTTAAAAAAATAAATATATAATTGTTATTGCGCGCAAATGTATTTTAGTTTTTACTTTATTCATCTCATGAAATCCAAAATTTGCTTCACGTACTGCGTTTTTGTGAAATAAACACTTATCTTGAAAATTTTGGACGATATGAGAGAGAGAACTTAAGTATCAACAAAATATTGCATAATAATGAGCAGGAGTGTATGTCTCCGAAAGGTTAGATCACGTCTAGTACTCCCAAGTCTCGGTTAATCTCGACGTTTTTGTTCAGGTACATGTATCTCTTGCTCAAATAACTGTCTAATGAATCGGTGACGATTATGATTTATGAGATAAGACGGATTCAATCGCTCAGGAAAGCACTAAATATTTTGAGAAAGAGGTAGTGAGGAGAGCAGGGAATTTGTGCTTTGTACAACACCAAACAGACCAGTATACTAATCATAAACACACACACACACACACAAAAAAAAAACACCCCCTTCTTAAAAATACTATAACTTTATAAAAGAACGGTTGATGAGCAAAATAATTTGGCAAGGGTGTTTCTGCACTAAATGACTAAATTCTGTATGAAAATGTGGTTGATCCATCGAGTCATGCACGAGTGAGCACACATTAAAGGCAAAAATGTTACTTTTCAAAGGTCACAAGGGTCATTTTGAAGGAGTTTTGATGCAGGATTTTGACAAATTCTGTTTCTGGTGAATGATTAATCGCTATTTATGTTAATCATCTATCGTTTGATCCCCTTTACCACCTTCGGCACTTTTGGCATATTTACGCTTCGGTGAGCTCAATTTAGAAATTTCCACCCTTTCTTAAGTTTGAAATTGTAAAATCCATTAAGTTAATTGCAAAATTGAAATCCGATATTTTTCAGCAAAATGTATGTTTACATGTTGTACGAACATAAGAGGTTGTAACCATGTCATGGTTGAGTGAACACACTTTATAAGTAAAGCAACAAATACCATTATTTACCATTATTTTGGCATAAGAGATGACTCCTGTGACATTTGAAAAGTGGCAATTTCACCTTTTATGCTTGCTCACTCATGCATGACCTGACGGATCAATCATATTTTCACACAGAAGTTAGTCAATGAGTGTAGAAACACTCTTGCTAAATTATTTTGCACAAACTTGTTTTGTTAAAAAGTTATGGTATGTTGAAAAAGGGGGTAGTTAGCTTTTTGTTGTGTATATAAAAAAATATGGATTTTTCTTCATTCGGGGCTATAAACCTGTTTGTAATTAATACATGTCAATGCTTGGAATCAAAGTTACATACATTAGTTGTTGCTATGACAGCCAAGCTTCGGGCAAGTTCTCTACTGAAAAAATAATCGGACACCCTTTTAGGTTCAAATGGATTTTGAACACGCAATAAAGATTCGAATTGACGTACTCTTAATTACCAGTCCGGCTCATGCCTTATTCGGGATAAAAGCCGCGTCCCGATTGGAAATCTAATACGCCAAAACGGGCTGATGAAAAAAATGGAAAGGTCAAATCCCATGAACGTGATTGGTCAGTTGTCTGCGACTCTCGTTTTTTTCACAAAATCAGGTTTCCGTCTCTTAAAATAATTTTGGGGGCTATTTTTACACCAGATTATTTATGCTTGTATATTATTACATCGGTCTGTAGTTCAGTTTTTGTTTTTTTAGTCTAGATTTTGAAATACAAATATTTTAGCATTATTTCAACATAGTCTTAGAACGTCGAACAGTCGCTCGCTCCATTTCCGATCAACGCCAATTGACAATTTTCATAATATATGCAAATTTTATGCATACCTTTTTGACAAAGGTTACTCTTGACAACCTAATAGCTTGCCGGAGGCTTGGCAGAGGCTTGCCGGACGTAGCAACAACTAATGTATGCAGGTTGCATTTTCAGTATTGAAAATATATTCATAGGAACAGCTGAAGGAAATAACTCGTCACTAGGCGTCACTAGACAAAACATCCATGAATTTGAATACATTATGAAACTGGTTTATTTCGCTTTGTTCATTTCATCAGTAAGCAGCTGGAAATGAGATTGTATCAATTTGACCTGTACAATATGGCGATCGCCAGTGAAATATCGCACGGAACTATTGGAAAATTATTAGCGTCTGCTCATGCGTACAGAAGGCCATCGTCCACTTTTGGTCGATGCAGACAAGCCGATCGATCGGGACGTGGCCATCATTCCGATTAGAACCTTTGCCGGACTGATTACGTAACTATGTCTATACTCATTGAAGACTACAACTGAATTGACTACAGTACCATGCGCTGCCGAGCCGTTCATGGAGCTACTATTTAATTAACAGAATGGTGCATGTGTTCCAAGGTGCAGAACAACAGCGCAAATTTGGACGAGCTTGTTTGCACTACAAACAAATCTAAATGCAGTTGCCAGACGATTTAATCGAACGATGAATAATCTAACGAAAAGTCACCATGTATATATTTATATAATACATCCCAAACTGCACCTTGATCCAGAAATTAGAAAAAGAAAACTTTGGTAGACATGATGCAAAGATAAGTCCTTTTTTTTTCCCCGGGGGGGGGGGGGGGGCAGTCAAATATAATGTTGTACACGAATGCGTGACCAAATTATTTTCCAGACACCCCCTAAACAAGTTTTCTCTGTGTGCAAAATAACCCCCTAAACAAGTTTTTGCGGCGGCTCATTTACACATTTGGGCCCCTAAACAAGTGTCGCCGCAGAATATAGACCCTAAACAAGTTTGTCTACCTTGCTAGCAATAAGCTTAAACAGACAAAAGCTTGGGGGAAAAACATACCCTAAACACGTTTGGCCAGTCTTTAAAAAAAAAGCTTGGAAAAAAAACATACCCTAAATACGTTTGACCCCGTGTTTGACCAGTCTTTCAAAACCACCCTTTTTTGGGAAAATCTGTGTTTTTGATACCCTTAACGAGTGCACGCGCGGCCCGCGGCTAAAACTGAAAAACACCCCTTTAAACGCGTTTTTTTGGTCACGCATGTGTACAGCAATAAATTTGACTGGCCCCCCCGGGGTTTTTTCCACTGGGTTCTTTCACACAAACGCAATAAAGACAAATTCAAATGAAACGACATAATTGTAATCATTCACTTTTTTCACAATAATTCGTTTTGATATATTATACCTGCTGGAATCTCAACGCATTATATCTATGCAAATTTGTATGCGAGTGAAAAACACAAGATAACAACAAATCATTTTTTTTTGTAATGATACAGTGCATACAAGGTTGAATTAATGACGTTTGGCCAATTCTTATATCATCTAGCTAGGGGAATTCTCCTATGTAACGGGGATTGTCACATGTAAAATGACGTAAATGCTTAAAGATTGTGTCAGGAATGTGCAAGTCCATTACTTCCCTTCATTATCAATACCAAACGGTAGTTTAGTGCTTACAAATGGTGTGTTGAAAGTTTGAGATCCATACGTCATGAATTTATTGTTTTATGAGAAAAAACTAATAACGACATGTTACCAGAATGTTGTTCTTTCCGTGAATTTAAATTTTGCTCAAACTGCGAATCGCGGTTACGTGTAACGTCCCAAGACAAGCGGAGCGCACTGATTGGTTAAACGGCTAACCTCCGCACGACCTTTGGCTAACGGCTGATCGGACAATTTTGGAACAGCACGTGCACGTTTGACGTCGCGGATTTTTTTTTTAAATTGCTTCTGAGTAATTTGAAAATGGATGAAGTTTAACCGTCCAGATTTTCACCAAAACTCAATATGACCCCAAGTCTCTATGAGAGGTGTTTATTTATATTAATCTTCATATTGGATATGATTTCAGCTGATTTCATTCATTTAGGTGTTTTTTGACGTGCAAATCAATGACATAATCTTTAAGTTTGTGATCGTATCTCTTTTGCTCTTCAACTCACTCTAGTAAAATCAAACTCAGGAAACGTATTCACTAACGAATGGTAGATAATAGTAACGGCGATTTCATGTAAGGGGGGGGGGTGGCAAGTGTGAAAATACCTTCGTGCGGGATATAAGGGTCTCGAATATACATTTATAAATGAATATAAATGCCTAGAACAATAGGCATTTATTGTTAAATAGAGGAAAGCGTGAATTTGAAATTTCCCTTCCCCTGCATTAACGAAGCTTAATGATATTTGTATATACAAACCATCAACAATGTTAATAAACTAGAAAATTTCATGTTAAAAAAAAATCGACCGGGGGGGGGATCCCTATAGAAACAAATCGGGGAGGGGGACACGTCCCCCTGTTCCCTGGGATAGCCGGGTTGATAAGTTTGTTTGCCATTTTTTGACATCAAGTATGTCTGTTACTTCAAAGATTCATGGATGCATGTTTTAGACGTTTTTTCCAACAGAAAAGAAAAGATGGCATCCAGTTGATTAGTAAGAATGAATATAAAACAGCGGCAGAGAGTGATTAACAAAACAACATTAAAAAAGACAAGACGCAGGAATGAGTTTAAAAATCACGTCCCAAACAGACATACATGTACATCCATTCTGTCTATACGCATCTGCATGATGTTACATAATAAAGAGAATTGTTTCATGGTTGCCATGGGTTTTGCTGTGGTTAAGACGCCAATTTGACGTCATCGGGACACACTTGCATCTTGGTTTAATCCCAATCGGAGGAAAGAATAACAACAAAAACAACAACGGCAACAACTAAACAAATCTGTCGTTTACTTTCTAGTACTAAAGGGTGAAAAAGTGTTGGTGCAATTTAGTCGTAATTGATGACGTCATGATGATTGTCATGGTACAACCGTTTGAAACAAAATTACGGCTTTGCATGAGTGGGTGTGTTTTTATTTTAATTCAAATATAGAACTGTCTTTTGTTTCATCATTATCGTCCCGATGACAATGCTCTTTGGTTTTCCCTTTGCCACACATTTGGATGGGTGAAATGGGATATTTGTTGGATGGAAGATAGAAATTCAACTTAAAACAGTGATGTAGTTCCTTGTTGTTTTACCCTTTTTTAGTGCACCCTAATTTGGCAAAAGGAAGTAAGCGACAAAAGTGTTATTTCTTATGAAAAATACCCAAAATCTGTCATTTGTATTGGCATCAATGTAATATCTTTACCACTTTTCTAGTGCCGTTGTTCCTCCATGGTGACCAGAAGGAGGAGAATATTTTCTATTTACTTGTGTATATTTGCTCCAAATTTGATTTCAAAGCAAAACACGTATTTGGCCATAGTAATGATACTATTTACGTTTTTTTAAGGTGGCGTTTTTTTATTTTTTTTAAGCTCGACATTAACTATGGGGCACAAGTTGTCCTGTTTAAAGGTTAGTGACATGATTGGGAACACTTGAAAATGCCTCAAGCACCAAATGAGTTGAAATACACACCAACTATACACTAGTTGGAGTAGATCCCTCAGCTGGAAGAATTCGTCTCTGATTTGTTCACTTAAGGAAAATCAAGTATGAACATTAATTCTATCGGGGCACGATAAAAATAACACCCATAGAGAGCCACGCAGCAGATTTGCTTGACACGAGAGATATTGACATTAGTTATTTTAAAATGAGTCAACGCTTGACTACAAGATTTTCACATGAGAATCCTTGCATAGTTTACTTGCTTCTAGAGTAGTTTCAGCCCAAGTTGAGGACTACCCCAATCATGTCATTTACTATCTGTCCAGAATCCGATTCTGCAATCCCTTCGTTTATATCGTGTATACATTTCACTATGCTAACAGCGTGGTAGTGCTATTCCTGGTGGGAACCATATTTGCAGAGCTCCATTGATACGAAGGTGCGAAAACTATTGAAGTGAAGGTCATTTTTCGTCTGAGCGGATACAATAAATTGTGGTCGAAAAAAAAGAACCGTTGTCACATCTCGAAGTGATGCGCGATTGATCAGCTATACAGGGTGTTTAAAAAAAAGGTACGCCTGCATGACGAGTACACAGGAAATGTGGATACTCTTTATATTATTGGTCTGAATCGCTCAGTTTAATGCCACCCATATTTATGATGCTTTACACAAAATACTTAAACGGCACACTAGTTAAATGAGAGCGCAAGAAATTAAGAGTATCAACAATAACCATAACCTCTTCCGTATGTGATATTGTATTGTATTATATTGTATCTATTTAAACGCGGAAAACTCATGACGGTCAAACAGACTTAAAGTCCTTGTACATAATAAAATCCCAAACATAAGTAACAAAATGTATTACAGTTACGAAGTTACGCAATTTAAGATAGTTAATCCTGAAATACAATAAATACACGAACATTAATATACACTAAATACACTCTAAAAAATACAGAAATACATTACTATATACAGTAAAATATCAAACTGTATTTCCCTCTGTTATTTTGCTGACAGTGAATTTTAAAACAAAATGATCAAATTTGGATCGCTCTGGTTTTGATACACCCAGTACAAATCAACATTACAACCACTTACTATGAACGTGAAATAAAACTTCTTCCCACTCACCGTTGATATCGACGTTTTTCATTTTCCGTTCTCATCAATAACATTTATGGGATGTCGACATTTTCGTACAGCTTAGCACATTTTAAATTCCGTTTGATTTATGAAAATATAAAGTAAACTGTTTGAAGCTGTTATTATTGTACAATACAGTTTATTTAATATAGTATATATACATTGAGGGCGCTGTCATTCTGACGCCACGAAGATTTTGGTTCTTCTTGAGACTTGCATTAAATTCGTCTTAAATTGCAGAAATTTCATCAAGTTGTGTTTGATTGCAGTGATATATGTATTGTGAGTATATCCAATGATGTATTTTCGTGGTGTTCCTGTGAATTTGTGCTTGAACTTCGTGTTTACATGTCAGTATGTTTTACATCTCATCATTGTTTGGGGTATTGGTACGTCAGCACAGACCCTCGGGCAACTACCCGCAAGAAACCTAGGGGACTGGCTGAAACGCTACCTCTCCTCCCCATCTGCGGGAACTTCGTTAAGGATGGAACAATACTTACCTGATTTACATATGAACACAAGAGCTAACATGCGATCAGGGAACGCTACCACCGTTACGCCTCGTTTACTCACGCGAACAATAACATCCAGCGGACTTGTGAAACAAAGCACCTCAGTCAAGATGTTTACGATAGAATTGTGAATTCAGGAATTTTGAGAAACAGCGTGGAAATAGAGGGGGAACAACACACAACGTAGAATCATTCCAGTGATAACAGGCCGTCGAAATACGTTTCTAACACGGCGCACAGCAAATCACGAAAACTTAGTTAAAGTGAGTACAAAAAACGTAGCCTGTCACAGAACAAAGTTTTGCAATCTTCCAAAAGTCTACTTATGCAATGCCCGATTGTTGAATAATAAATTCGAAGAATTAGAACTTCGTATTAACTATGAAAACATATCAATTGCTGCGATTACTGAAACTTGGTTCCGACCAGATATACCAGCAAACCGTATCTCCATTCCAAACTACAATCTGTTTCTCAAATCCCGTCATCATAAACATGGTGGCGGTATTGCATTGCATGTGATTGCGACAACTCGCGATTTGAACGCCATTTTGTTTCCCATACAAAGCAACATTACGTAACATTCTATTCAATTGCGATTAAAGAAGGACCTTCTATGTCGCTACTCTCTCTATTCAGGGACTCTAGTATGTAAGGGACGAATACAAACCAGAATTGCTGAACATCGATGTACCCACAATGACTTAGAAATTGTCTGGATTAAGATGCGACCCACGCGACTTCCAGACTTACAGAGCAGAGTCTGCTCTTTCTGATGAGGTATAACTCAGATAACCTTAATACTTTATTAACCCTTTGGATGCTATAATGTAAAATATAATCGAAAATCTCGGGGGTCCCCCCCCCCCGAGATTTGTCATTAATTAATAAAAAAAAAGACATTCAGAATCTGTTATTGGTGTGATATGACCTTTGGGCATAAAGCTTTCAAATAAAAAATTCCTAAAACTAAACTTGGGCTTTAACCAACTATAATATACGTGCAATGCAATAATCGTCTGTTTTCTTTAAAAATGCCAATTTACATAAATTTCCCCCAGTTTTACATCATGTTGAAAATTTTGAAAAATTGTATTTTTTTTTAAATGGAAAAATAACAATGTATTTCAATTTTGATATAAAATGATACTAGGCAAATTCTCTGTACATGTCTCATTAGTATAATGCATTTATTTATTGTTTATACTTGTCTCATATTGCCAAGGTACTGAAATTCTCTAGTGTTATATTATTATTTTGAAAATGTCAAGTATTTTTATTTGGTAATTCATTTCATTTACCAACTCTATACAATAATCTTATACGTGCAATGCAATAATCGCCTGTTTTCTTAAAAATTCCAATTTACATACATTTCCCAGAGTTTACATCACTTTTAAAATTTTGAAGAATGGTATTTTTTAAATGGAAAACAACAACAATGTATTTCAATTTTTTTTATTAAATAATACCAGGCAAATTGTACATGTCTCATTAGTATAATGTATTTATTGTCTATACTTGTCTCAGATTGTCAAACTACTCAAATTATCTAGTTTTATATTATTATTTGGAAAATTTCAAGTATATCAATATCATATGTCTCAATTATATGTCTACAATTATTATCACAACGAAACAAAGATAATGTGCATATGGGGCATTCCATAAAGGTCGGACGTACATTCGGACGCATTTAAGAGCCATATCTCCTTTGATTTAATAACAATGGTTTTTATTTTCCAGTATATCATAACATGTGACTTGGGTCATCATTACACCATGACAAGACCAGGCTATAATATGAAGAATAGAAAATATGAGCAAAAATATGAGGGGTCGGACGTACATCAGACAACAGCAGGTTCTTACACTTTTAGAGTTCATGTCAAAATCTCTGTGATTTGTGTGAAGCAGGTACTGAAATTTTAATATGGGCTGCTAGCTAAAGGATGAATCTTAAAGGAGCTGCAGTAAAAAAATTGGCAGGCATTACCTTGTTTCAGTTATAGGTTGATCTTTTGGGGGTCGGACGTACATGTTGAAGGGGTCGG
>JZLH01S0168831.1:2145-12340 GCA_001188425.1 Eucidaris tribuloides | reverse complement strand
GGGTGTTCCCACGAGATTTTTCATTAATTAATAAAAAAAAAACTAAAGACATTCAGAATCTATTATTGCAGGGTTAAGACTTTGGGGCATAAAGCTTTCAAATAACAAAAAATCCCCAAAACTAAATTTGGGCTTTAATATTATTTCAATTGACACAAAGTGATGAAAATGATTCCTGTGAGGCTGTGCCTGTGATCCAAAGGTTTCCTACCTTGTAACTGTTTTGATTTTGTAGTGACATGCATTTTGAAGTCTTTTTCACAATGGATTTCTTGTTATGGGAAAAATGTGATTTCAAAAGTTAAAAAACATACATTTCAGTGCTACTCTTGGTGTTACTGTAGCTGATCATGCTCAGTGACAAATAAAATAATGCTTATATACCTCATGATTTGCAAAGTATTTCTCTTCCCCTGTGAACTTCACATACTGTACACCTTTAACACTGTTAACTCGTGTGTTTGGACCAATTCACTGTGCAAGTGAATCAATGTAAGTGTTGTAATCGAGTCCACAAATTCCAAGGTCCAAAATCAGTACATGACTGACTTGGACCAAAGCCGAAACCAAGAGCCAAAATTTGTTCTCATGAGATGACCAGTTTCAACTGCAATAGAAATGTAGAGAACTTGTTGTTTTCATTCTTTTTTAAAAGACATAGGCTAACATTGTGGAGCTTCAAATAAAAAATTGTCAAACTTTGCTATCTGAGCTACATAATAATGTTTAATCGGACAAATAAACACCTATAATACAAAAAGTTTGGAAATTTATGCTACCACTGGCAAGATATGAAATGAATAAACAATTAGTACTTCAGCCAATCTACACACAGTAATTCTATGGCAGGAAATAGGTAGGTGAATACGGTCAACTTACGATTTTCACTTTTTTTAAAGTACTAAATAATCATTCTGAAATACAATTTTTTTCAGGGCTTCATTTTTAGACCTTATCAAAGACACTTGGAGCATGGAGGATTACGTAGCTCACATAGCTCACACTTTTTTTAAAACTTTGGTCAATGTTAGCCTGTGGCTTTAAAGTAAATGGTATAATTATATCTTGTAGTATAATTTTTTTTAATTTCATTTTCTTTATGTACAGGTTGGTGAAGGTAGAGCCCTGTACAATCTGGGCAATGTGTACCATGCTAAAGGCAAGCATGCTGGCAGGAGCGGACATCAGGACCCGGGGGATTTCCCTGAGGAAGTGACAGACTGTCTCAAGAAGGCTATTGAATATTACCAGTGAGTTGCAATTACATCAAAGCTCCACGATTACATGTGCTGTATGTTGTTTGTCTGACATGTCTGTGTGTGTGTGTGTGAGTTTGTAATCGCCTCCATCCGTGGACGTTTTGGATTAATTTTACTGTACCACCGCGGACGTATCTTCCAGGGGGGACGGTCCACGTTTTTAGATCTTGTTGTAATTGAGGTGCTTATGCAGCATTACAACCAGTAATCAAGATCTGGGGGTATATAGAGAACGTTCTCATTTGGAGGTTGTGTACTGTAATGTATACGTCTGCAGTTGTCAGAAGTTTCGTCCTCATTTGATAGGTAAAAATTGCCGTGTGTGTCCTCGGTATTACCGTTACAAACACACACTCACACAGACACACTCACATTAAAAATTGTACGTCCTCGGTCGAAGGTGATTACACATATGTGTGTGTGTGTGTGTGTGTGTGTAATTATTTGTGACCATGTTGTGTTTGTTTATGTGTATGTGTGGGTATGACAGTGTGTAGGCCTAGTGTTTGTGGGACATGTGAAATGTCCAAATATTTGTCCAGTAAGCAAGCTTTTGAAGCCCAAATAATATTTTACCATAAACACTACCAGGTTTGGACTTTTTTTCAGGGATTTATTCAAAAGAGGAGCTTCAAATATAGGTTTACAACCAAAACTGTCTCATTTTCATGGTGTGTTAACCAATTTATTGTTTGTGGCCTGTGTGGGGGGGGGGGGGCAAATAAACAGTTCAATCACTGATCAGTAATTCCTACATGAAAATTGTCCAACCTACAGTAGAGACCCCAGTTAAGTTGGAGTTCAGACTTGCATAACTTCATAATGTTAAATGTCATACACGTACATGTAGTTACGTTTATGGCATCGATGATCAATGCAATTCACACTATATAGCCTATCTATGAAATATATTCTACTTCCTGTGCTGTGTACATACATACCCAACAGCTTGCCAGGAAATCTAAACAAGGAAAATACTGGTATACAAAATATTGTGAAGTTAATGCCCACACTCTGTGATTCATGTGGGTCGGGGTATCACATGTCGTGTACTTCCAAACAAACCAAGTACGTATCTGAGGTGGTGGCAGAACGAAAGCGGAGTGTGCGGTTTACAGTTTCTACTAGGACTTCGCAAATATATTGCTGGTGGTTTTATAGTGCTCAGTGGCCTTTGCTATAAATCTGCATGGGTGACATCTATAGCAGAGAAAACAGTGTTGGCCTCTATAAGGCCAGCAATACATTTGATTATGTCAGACTTAATTTCTTCTGATACTTTACAAGTAACACTCGGTAACAAAGATGGCAGATATATAAAAATAGACCTGCTGTTGTGTTGCCTACTAAAAGACACATGCCCAGACCCATAATTCTAAACATGGTGATAAATTTGTGCCCTGTAAGTCCCCTTGTTGACATCATGACATACTGTATATGTACTAGTGCCCTTTTTTCTTTGCACCCCCCCCCTAAGAATTTGTTCTATCATGCATGCTCTAATGTTAAATCACTCGCATTTACATGTATGAGTACCTATCATACCAAACTAAACACTGATGCCTCATTGGTGTTGAATTCATGATAATTATAAGTTGCGAGTGATCAGTATTTTGGTATGCAGTACTGTATGTTTATTTCGACATCAGTTTTAGTTAGGCTACATGTAGGCCTATCTCCCGTGTATATATTAAACTAATTAATTATTTATTACATGTAGAGAGTGAAGGACAGGGAATTGCAAATTAAAGTCAGCAGTGTGGACTTCCCCTGTCTATTGATTGTCAAGCTTGGTTTTGAGCCCCTAGAACATCTACAGGTATACATACACTTAGTTTATTTTCACTGTGGACAGCAGAGTTTTGGCAGTGCAAATTTGCAGCAGATAATGTATTCAGTAAGTCAAGTCTGTTGGAAGTAATGTTTATATTCCAACTAGGCATTATTCAGCAAGATCATAGACATGGGGCTGATGTTCATGTACATCCCATCCCACTTGGCTGTACAGACATACTGTACTAATTCATCAGTCAGTTTTTTTTTTTTTAGTGATAATGAAGATGAAACCTTATTCTTGTTTTTTTTCAATAAAATAAAAAGAAAGATACATGTATATCATTCAGTGACAGACTCAGTACGTGTATGGATAGTCGTGTATGAAGGATGTCACAGGAATCCGAGGCAGAGAGAGGAATAAATCTTGCATTTACAGGCAATGTTCCGTCTTTAAAACCTACTCTCCTTAAATTACACGAATTACCGGCATCAAATTATGTGTTACGTGAGAGAGGGAGCGTTTTATGAGTTTAATCTGGTGCCTTTTGAATTTCAAATTGTGAAACTGATAAGGATTTTGGCGTACACAGCCCCGGGAGTGGTGTTGGCGGATGATGTAAAATGTGGCATAACTTAACAAATAATTGGGATCGGTTAATCTGTTTGATTGCTGGTTGTCAGTCGTCATGAATGCATAAATGAGTGTGAAACCTGAACAGCTTGTTGATCTGACGTGGTTGAGCACTACATGGTCCCAGAATCGTATTGCTGGAAAACCTTCCTGATTGGTACAAAACTATAAATAGTCGAAATACCCCTTACCAGATTTCTGTGAAATCATAAATTGAAGACTGCAGAATAAGAAGTACCTAAGTTACATCATGACAAAATTGAGTTAGTGATTGTTTTGCAATCATTACATGCCGAAAATTTTTTGACAAAATTTTGGTCAATTTGACCCTTCCCTAGTAGGGTTCCGGTGAGGGATCAACTGGAGTCAGATTTTTAACTTGGTCTAATTTCTTCAAAATGTGTCATAAATTATTTGACTAGTTACAAGGATTAAGAAAATGTATAATTTATCACATACAGTATTTTGTGCGTTGTTGATGAGATATGGGGTCACTTCTGGTCAAAGGTTACAAACAACGTCCAAATTCGACAAATTGCATATCAAATTGTTCGTCTTATTGAGGACATTCCAAAAATACATACAATTCAGTTTTTGTCTCGCCTGCGTAGCGGAGCGAGACATAGGTATCACTATTTCCGGTGTAGGTGTCGGCAGTGTCGGCGGCGTCGTCGTCGTCAACAATTGTGTTGTACACACAATAACTTTCTATAGCTTCGAGGTGGGATCACCAAATTCATACCATAGGTCCATCTCTTGAAGGCACAGGTCAAGTTCGAAGATGAGTCGATTTTGAATAAGGTCAAAGGTCAAAGGTCAATGAACTTTCTATGACTGGCACTGTGCTATGTTGTACAGTTGTCACGATCAATAACTTTCTATAGCTTTGAGGTGGGATACAAAAATTGTCATACCGGCATAGGTCATCTCTTGGAAGGTGCAGGTCAGATTGAATGCGAGTTGAATTGTGAATAAGGTCCAAGGTAAAGGTCAATGAACTTCCATGACTGTCACTGTGCATGTTGTAGCACCAATAACTTTCTATACTTCGATGGTAAGGATTGGTCACTTCATAGCAAGAGTTCCATCTCTTGAAGGTGCAGGTCAAGTTCGAACTGTGAGTTGAATTGATTAAGGTCAAAGGTCAAAGGTAATGAACTTTCGCATGATGGCACTGCTGTGTTTATACCAGCAATAACTTTCTATAGTTGAGGTGGGATCCCAACTCATACGAGAGGTTCCATCTCTTGAAGGTCGCAGGTAAGTACGAATGTGAGTTTGAATTTGATTTAAGGTCACAAGGTCAAAGGTCAATGAACTTTCCATGACTGGCACTGTGCTGTGTTGTACCACACAATAATTTCTATAGCTTTCGCGTTGGGATCACAAATTTCATACGAGAGGTCCCATCTTCTTGAAGGCTCGCAGGTCAAGTTCGAATATGAGTCGATTTGAATAAGGTCAAAAGTTCTGAGTCAATGAACTTTTACCATGACTGGCACTCGTGGATGGGAATCAGGATTATAGTCTATATATATAATACGTGGAAGGGATTAGGGGACGTCAATTTTCTCATGTCATGCGAAACGTCATTGTTGGGACTCTGGCATCTGCGGCAGAGTTTGATTGTCGCTCGGCATTCTAAAAACTGCCATTCGTTGTAAACTGCAACATTTTCATGCCAATTTCTGACAGTAGACGTATTTCAGTTGTATTTTTTGGCGTGAAACAGCTGGAAGCAAATGCGGATTATGTGATGGCCGACGATTGGTCGAGATTCTTCGGTGCGGAACGTTGTCTTCAGTTTTTGGGACCCTGTAATTCGCCATTTTGGGCACGCATGGACGTCACGCGGCTCGGCCCGAAGTAAATGCACCAAAATCACAGACGTCGCTGCGGTTTCAGTATTCCGTCAGCGACATATCATTGTAGCATGTAATGCAATGCGTGATGGTTGGCATTGCCGCCCCGCCCCTCGGTCCGCAGCCTATGGCACCCCCCCCCCCCGGGAAAGCCCCCGGCGCGCCCACCCGCTTCCCAAAAAATTAGATATTCTTTATTAGTAATATTTTTCTATAAATTTTTTGCTAGGCATTCTACAAGTTACTCCGTTCATCGTCAGGTGAGTGAAGGTTTTAATTATGACTGATGGTTGTTGATATTATTCAAGATTTCTTTAGTTAGGGCAAGCTCTGCTTCAATCCAGTGTGCCAAACATTCGATCATTATCGATAGTCCCACGCGTTGAGTTTTATGTAAGTTGGTGAGTGAGAAAGACAGTCTGGCGAGTCCAACCTACTAATTTGTATGTGGCCTATATGGAGACATACGGCAACACTGAAATAAGAACGAAAGTTTGCACTGTGTGAATTGAATGATTCGTCCGCGCCAAAACTGGACAACTTTTGTTCAGGAACAGAGCAGCAATTTTTCGAAAATAAAAAATCAAGAAAATGTTGAAGCGATGGGTGCATCATTTCAATTTGATACATGTATGTTGAGGTATTGGTAAACTATCCATTGTTGAGCAATATTTCAGTATAATTTTTGTGCAGAGGTGATTTCACAGTCAGTGCCACGACTGTATGAAACACCGCGACTCATTTACTTTGTGGCACAAAAGTATAGAGTTGTCCCCATGTGTTGGCTGAGTCATAGAGCTAAACTCAGGCAACGCTGACGGGCGTAACTCGTAAGTGTCACTCGTGGTGGGTCTATAATAGCGGCGAACTGCGCGAAGACACGAACTACGGGCAGGGAAAAAATAATTTTCTTTTCGGGGGCTACTTTTCGCCGTTTCAGTGCTTTCCAGATATTCTTTTGTAATTGACCTATGGTAATTTTTGGGGGCATCTTTTCAGCACATTTCGGCGGGCTATAAATCGCCCGCAGCCCCCGTGTTATTTTTTCCTGACTACGCGAACGGTCGCCGCGAACAAACGAACTCGACAAGACCTACCGCGCACAGTCGGAAAGCCAATAATAACTCAGCGCGAACTACCGTGAACTCCCGCCCCCCCCCCGCCCCCCCCCCGAGAACTGGTGCTGACGCGAATATTACTCCGCCAACATCCGCGAACTCGATGAGGAACTGTGCTGACGCGAACATACCGCGAACTCGAGAACTGGTGCTGACGCGAACTATCCGCCAAACATACCGCGAACTCGATGAGATGATGCTGACGGGAACTACTGCGAACTCGAGAACTGGTGCTGACCGAACGTAGAATCTACTATACCGGGCAACTCCGCGAACTCGGATGAGAACTGGTGCTGACGAACTACGCGACTCGAGAACTGGTGCTGACCGCGAACATCGACGGCGACTACGCGAACTCGACGCCAAATATAATCAATAATAACTGGCGAACTCGACGCAAACTGGTGCTGACCGGAATGGTGCTGATGCGAACTAATCTATTACCAAATACTTTACCTTTTGCATGAAATAGTATGTGTTGTTTGAGGCAAAATAAATAAATAAAGTCAATAAATAAGTAAACTAAATGAATAGAATAATACATTAAGATAAATATAAATAAGATAACATGAATATAAACAAATAAAACATAAAATAAATTAATACTTAATTGATAAATGATAACAATATATAAATAGGTAAACGAATAAATAAATGAATAAATAAATGATACATGAATGAAAACAATGAATGAATAAATGAAATAAATAAATGAATCATAAATCATGAGTAAATAAATAAATAATCAATAAATAATAATAATAATTATAAATACATGTATAATGATTATCCAAAAACAATATGGTAGGGCGCGTACACTGTGAAAAAGGAACTATACTGGTGCTGAGCGAACTACGCGAAGCTCGATGAAACTGGTTACTGACGTGAAACTCGACGGCGGAAATGGTGCTGACGCGAACTCAGACGGCAAATACTATCAATAATCAATGCGAACTCGACCCAAACTTGGTGCTGATGCAACTAACTACTACCGAAAATACTTTATTTGGGCAATGAAATAGTATGTGGTTGTTTGAGGCAAAATAAATAAATAAAGTCAATAAGTAAGTAATAAATGATGAATAAATACATTAAGATCAAAATAAAAAGATAACATGAAATAAAATAAACAATAAAACAATAAATAAATTAATAGATAAATGAATAAATCATATAATAGGTAATGAAAATAAATGATAAATAAATGATACATGAATGAATAAACAAATGAATAATAAAATGATAATAAAATGAATCAATAAAATAAATAAATAATAATTTAATAATAATATTATAAAATATATGATATCAAAACAATATGGAGGGCTCCATGTGAAAAAAGGAAATATAACTGGTGCTCGAACGCGAACTACCGGCGAACTCGATGAGATCTGGTGCGAGTGAAATCGACGCGAACTGGTGCTTCGCGAACTCAACGCGCAACTAACGCGAGGTTCGGACTCCGCCAAATACTAATCAACCGGCGAACTACCGGTCGCGAACTTCGACGCGAACTTGGTACATGAATGAATAACAATAATAATAACTGAATAAATAAATGATCAATAAATATGAAAATAAAGAAAATTGATAAATAAATAACTAAATAATAAATTTAAAATATAATGATAATCGCAAAACAAAATATGGTAGGGGCTACACTGTGAAAAAAGGAACTATTTACGAGGCAAACTTACGGCAATATGATTACAATTCAGTGTATGGCACATGTTGCATTTCTCCCAAATCCAAGTCAAAAAATTTTCCGGTCATGCTTAGCCGTGAAAGTCGCCTCAGCAGGGGGGGGGGGGGGGGGGGGGGGGGGGTAGTGCCATTTTTATTCTCCAATCCAGGTGCGTTACATTTATCGCAGTCCTTAGATGCTTACTCAGCGGGGAGGGGAAGGGGGGTGGGAATGACGAACTCATTTTTTTTGCGCGGCAACAAATTTTACGCCGTGAGGCCAAATTACTAATCCAGACCGAACACAATCACGATGACCATCTAATTCGTGGGGGGGGATTTCTATTGTCAGAAGCGTATCTAAGGGGGCACGTCTCGGCGCCACTTTAATGGGGTGGGCAGACAATGCAAAAGGAAAAAAAAAAATGAAAAGGAAAGGAAAAATTATCAACCTTCACATTAATTATCGCCCTCCGTTCAGTCACAGGGTAAAGTTGGTTTAATAAAATGGGCTATATGGTTTAAATTTTTCGAAAACTCGATCGCTCACGCCCCCTGCACAATTTTGCAAAGACCACCTGTATCGATTGGTCGTCCTTCCTTTGGGATTTATAGTTTACACATCAGGTAAGTTTGGCGGGGAAATAACTTTTTGCAGGGGGGGGGGTGACTAAGGCATGTCCATTTTTCGCTCTCGGAGTGGGGCGAATTAGTATGGGTGAAATAATGAAATCCGTGCGCATTTTTATTGTTAGTATTTTTTGTTATAAGTTTGAATGGTGTTGGACTGCTTCCAATGCCTTTAAATATGATGACGTTTTTTATATGTGCTCAGCCTTTAAACTTGACAGCTGGGGGGGGGGCAATCCTAACGCCGATAGATCGCACACGGGGGCCGCAATTTCATCATAGTTTGCCAAAACGGTGCAATGATCCCTAGATAGAGCACTGGATGTCGTGTCCCACTTCAATCGGCGGGGGGGGGGGGGGGGGGATTCCGAATAAAATAACATAAATAAATGAAAAAAGAATGAAAAATAAAATGCATTAATAGGGAGGGGGAGCGGGAGGAGGGGAGGGAAAGGGAGGGGAGGTAAGGGGTAGTGCGATTTTTTTTCTCGACAATTCCAGGTTTCTACAGTTATCTGGTCGCCAGTTGCGCGAAAAGTCGAACAGCGTTGGGAGGGAGGTGGTGACGACACAGCCATTTTTTTTTTGCGCGGCCCTACTGCCAAATTACTAGCAGACCCACATCACAGACTCAGACTATGCACACATCTAAATCGTGGGGGGGGGGACATTTGATTTATCACAGGTAGTATCTAAGGGGCACGTGCAACGGGCGCCACTGTAAGGGGGCGCAGATAAAAAAAGAGAAAGAAGAAGATGGAAAAAGGAAGAAAATTATTATCCTAATAAGAGAAATTATCGGCCTCCATGCCAGTCCACGGGTAAATTGTTACTAAAATGGGTTTTGTAGGGTTAAATTTAATAAACAAACAAATAAATAAATGATAATTAATTATAAATAGACTTATATTATAAAATAATACAAATTATAGAATAACAAACATATTAAATGTAGTACTAAATGAAGAATTAAATTGAATAACTGAATAAATAATGACCGGGAAGGGAGGGAGGGGAGGGGGAAAGTAAAGGGTAGTGTGTAATTGTTTTCTTTCTCCAAATTCAGGTTCTACATTTATTCTGGTCACGCAGTTGCGAAACTCGCTCACGGGAGGAGGGGAGGGGGGGGCGGGGGGAATGGACGACGCATGTTTTTGCCACAAAAATGTTAGCTGCAAATTATCGGGGGGCAGTCAAATATTATGCTGTACCATCGTGACTGAAATTATTCAGGAC